>JACEEZ010010144.1:152500-155000 GCA_016584305.1 Chionoecetes opilio | reverse complement strand
ACGCCCGCCCCGGCACACTGGACTCGCCTTCAACACCAGATCAATGTCAACACCGCCCCCTCCTTCCCCTCCCCTCCCCCACCATGCACAAACACCCCTTCCACCTTCCCCTCCTTCCTCCCCCCACCATGCACAAACACCTTCATCCTTCCCCACCATACACACACCCCTTCCCTCTCCCCCTCCCCCTCCATACCCCTTCCCTCTCCCCCTCCATACACACGCCCCTTCCTCCTTAAACTCCCTCAACACAAACACCCCTCCCTTCCTTCCTCACCATGCACCCCCCCTTCTTCCTTCCCCTCCCCCATGCCACACACCCCTTCCTCCTTCTCCCCCCCACCATGCACAAACCCCCTTCCCCTTCCTTCCTCCTCCACCATGCACAAACCCCCCTTCCCCTTCCTTCCTCCCCCACCATGCACAAACACCCCTTTCTCCTTCCCCTCCTACCCCCCACTATGCACAAACACCCCTTCCTCCTTCCCTTGCTTACCCACCATGCACAAACCCCTCCCCCCTCCTTCCTTCCCCCCCACACACCTCCCCCCACCATGCACACCCCCACACCCTCCCTAACACTACGGACTCTATAATGCTATAATTCCACCCTGTGTTGCTGGTCTGAACATTGTTATTGCTTGTTGCGGCAGTGGAGGGGTGTGGAGAGATGGGAGGGGGAGAGGGAGAGGGGACAGTCACGAAGAGGGGAAAGGGGGGTGAGTCACGGAAGGAGGAGCAGCACCCTTACTCTGCGGAGGTGACGCGTGCCGCCCCCTCCCCTCCCTTCCCCTCACCTCACCTCCCCTCCCCTCCCTCCACCAGTCAAGGCAAGGAACCAGTTCTATTCCCTCCCACGTTCGGATTAGATATACATACATGCATACATACATGGCACCCACCAAAATATACGTACATGGTGTGTGTGTGTGTGTGTGTGTGTGTGTGTGTGTGTGTCTACGTAACTCGTAATTATAGTATGCATGTATTCGTATATTTGTATGCATTGATTATTGATGACGCTATGCATATCTACACAGCACTCAACGGTCATGCATACGTATACACAAACGTACACAAAGCATACGTACGTACATACATAAGTTGATTTTTTACGTACATGGTGATCATACGTACACACACACACACACACACACACTCTCCTCATCAATATCTTGCTCTTTATCCTTCTCCTCCTTTCTCCCTCTCATGTGTTATTCACCCAAGGTCTTGTCCACGCGAGCTGGCTCGCGATCGCCAGTCTTCACCCTCTTAGTGATAGCTTGGAGCTCATTATTACCGTTCTTTGGGCAATGCTGGGACCTCACACACCACACACCCCCATCCCCTTGCTCAAGGGGGACAGTAACCGCCCAAATTTGTCAGTGAAAAATCCTCGGGAGCGCGAGGACTCGAACCGCCTACCCACAGAATGGAAGGCCGTCACGTTATCAACCTGACCATCGCGCGGTGTGTGTGTGTGTGTGTGTGTGTGTGTGTGTGTGTGTGTGTGTGTGTGTGTGTGTGTGTGTGCGTGTGTGTGTGTGTGCGTGTGTGTGCGTGTGCGTGCGTGTGCGTGCGTGTGCGTGTGCGTGCGTGTGCGTGGGCGGTGGGTGAGTGAGTGAGTCAGGAAAGAGGCAGTCAGTATAAAGACAATGAATGCTGACGCCGGTATGTCCAACCCTGACGAAAAGAGCGGCGAGCTTACACCGTCAGCAGCAATATCCGGAGGAGGAGGAAGACGGGGCAGGAGGAGGAGGAGGATGGAGGGGCAGGAGGAGAATGGAGGAGGAGGTGAGGAGGATGGAAGAGGAGGAGGAGGAGGAGGAGAATGGAAGAGGAGGAGGAGAATGGAAGAGGAGGAGGAGAATGGAAGAAGAGGAGGAGGAGAATGGAAGAAGAGGAGGAGGAGAATGGAAGAGGAGGAGGAGAATGGAGGAGGAGGAGGAGGAGAATGGAAGAGGAGGAGGAGAATGGAAGAGGAGGAGGAGAATGGAGGAGGAGGAGGAAAATGATAGGAGAATGGAACAGGAGGAGGAGAAGCAGGAGGAAGAAGAGGTTAGAGAAGGAGGAGGAGCAGAAGGACGAAGAGGAGGATGGAGTGGAAAGGAGAAGAAAATGCAATAAACCCAGAAAAAAAATATAAAAAGGAGAAGGAGGAGGAGGAGGAGCAGGAGGAGGATGGGGCAGGAGGAGGATGGGGCAGAAGGGAGAAGAACATGCAGTAAACCCAGAAAAAAATATATAAAAAGGAGGAGGAGGAGGAGGAGGAGAAGGAGAATGGGGCAGAAGGGAGAAGAAAATGCAGTAAACCCTTTATGAAAAAAATATATAAAAAGGAGGTGGAGCAGGAAGCGGTAAAAGACATTCCTAACTCAAGACGTGACGAACTAAAATCTAAAAAGGACAAAAAATCTATAAAAAAAACGGTAGGACATTGCGGATTTGGGCAACGGAACAAGGGAGGGAGGGGAAGGAGAGGAAGGGGTGAGGACAAAAA
>JACEEZ010010144.1:72500-150000 GCA_016584305.1 Chionoecetes opilio | reverse complement strand
CCCCTTCCTTTTCTATTCCCATCACCACCTGGTACGTCAGAGTTACCCCTTACCCTTACCCTTACCCCTTCCCTTTACACTCCTGCCAAAACAACTGTCAACAACTCTCTCTCTCTCTCTCTCTCTCTCAAGGAAAGGGAAAAGAGGCGAAGGAAGAGAATGGGGTTTATAGGCGGTAAGGGAAGGTCGGGAGAGGGGAGGGAGGGGAGGGAAACGGGCAAGGAAGGGAGGAGGGGAAAAGGGGAATAGACAGGAGGATCAGTCTCCCTTCCCCTCTCCCTCTCTCCCCTCACCAGGATCACCACAAGTCCCATGTTGTTTGACCTCAAATATTGACTCCCGGCAGGACTATATCGTCTCAGGAGTGACCCGACCCGACCCATCTCTCTCTCTCTCTCGCCATTCAGTTAGTCCAGAGCCATTTCCAACGTCACTACTACATTTTATGGTGAGACGGCGGAGGAGGAGGAATACATAGGAATACATAGGAATACCAGATACCAGGAGACCTATTGGGAAGAGGAGGAGGAATACATAGGAATACCAGATGACCTATTGGGAGGAGGAGGAGGAGGAAGAAGAAGGGGAGGAGGAGGAAGAGGAGGAAGAAGGGGAGGAGAAGGAGGAAGAAGAAGGGGAGGAGGAGGAAGAAGAAGGGGAGGAGGAGGAGGAAGAAGGGGAGGAGGAGGAAGAGGAAGAAGAAGGGGAGGAGAAGGAGGAAGAAGAAGGGGAGGAGGAGGAAGAAGAAGGGGAGGAGGAAGAGGAAGAAGAAGGGGAGGAGGAGGAAGAAGAGGAAGAAGAAGGGGAGGAGGAGGAGGAGGAGGAAGAGGAAGAAGAAGAGGATGGTGTTTGTGGAGAAGGGGAGCAAGAAGTAGGGCTAAGGATTAAAGAAGTCATAGAGGTGAGAATTTAGATGAGGGGAAGGGGTGAGGGGACAAGAAAAAATTATGTGAATGGCATGTAAGGTACTGTACTACCCTCCCTTGCCCCCCCCCCTTCTTTCTTTCCCCTCTCCCCTTCCACACTATTTATTTCCCTTCCCCCCTTCTCCCACCGTCCATCACCTGTACTATCCTCCCCTGCCCCCTTCCCCTTTCTTTCCCCTCTCCCCCCCTCCCTTCATCCATCACCCCCGAAACATCCTTGCAGTTCATTTCGTTGCCAGACTATCCCCGAATCGTTGGCACACACGGGAAGGCGGTGCAAGAGGAGGAGGAGGGTGAGGTGCAGGGTGAGGAGGAGGAGGTGGAGGAGGGTTAATATTATATTGTTAAGGAATGTAAGATATGTTGGTAAGGTAAAGGAAGCATAGGAGAGGAAATAAGGAAAGGTATCAGACTGCCTTTGAAGGGAAATGAAAGGAAAAGATGTGTGTGGTGAAGGGAAATAGGAATATGATATGGGTATGGTGTGTTATTCACCCATGGTCTTGTCCACGCGAGCTGGCTCGCGATCGCCAGTTTTCACCCTCTCAGTGCGAGCTTGGAGCTCATTATTACCGATCTTTGGGCAATGCTGGGACCTCACACAACACACACACCCATCCCCTTGCTCAAGGGGGACAGTAACCGCCCGAATTTGTCAAGTGAAAAATCCCCGGGAGCACGAGGATTCGAACCGCCTACCCACAGAATGGGAGCCCGTCACGTTATCAACCTGACCATCTAGCGTGTGTGTGTGTGTGTGTGTGTGTGTGTTAGGGTGGGGTTAAGTACAGAAAGGAAAGGGAGTGAAGAAGGATTTGAGCTTTAATAGTGGAAAGGTGTAAGGCAATGTTGACAAACACACACACCACACACACCGCACGCACACACACACGCACACACACACACACACACAACCTTCTAAAAACAAACAACACACCTGGCCTTAGCTTATCTTTTGTTTCTTGTTTTTACACACCACACACACACACTTTCTTGCCTTTCACATATTAATTTATTTTCAAACCCCACTCCTTGAATATAATACAAACTAAGAAGAACAAAACTACAGTGGCAATAATATAATAGAGCTTTTCATGGAGTCATATATATAGGGAGGGAAAATGGATGGGGTTAAAGGGTGGGTTAAGAAAAGGGGGGTCTTGGGGGAGATAGGCAAGAAATAGGCTACAGTGGGGGTAGAGTGTGTACAAATGTGTGTGTGGGGATGGGGTAGGATGGGGGTTAGGTAGGGTGGGGTTGAGTAAGGGGGGGGTGGATGGGGGGGAGGGTAAAGGGGTGTAGGTTGTGGCTTCATCAAAACAAGCGAGAAGCCACTGAGGATCAAGAGAGAGAGAGAGAGAGAGAGAGAGAGAGAGAGAGAGAGAGAGAGAGAGAGAGAGAGAGAGAGAGAGAGAAGAGAGAGAGAGAGAGAGAGAGAGAGAGAAGAAAATAAATAACTTAAACCTTCATTAAATAGTCTACTGTGTGTGTGTGTGTGTGTGTGTGTGTGGTGTGTGTGTGTGTTCTATCACATACAAACACTATAGTCTTATTTACGCTCGACACTGATCTGGTGCCAGGCTATAAGCGTACCCCAGTTCGACCCCCGGCCCGCCCCCCAACCGCGGCCTAGGGGGGGACGCGGCCAAGAATACACTTCGCGGCGAGGGAGCGATGAGACCCTGAAAGAGAGAGAGAGAGAGAGAGAGAGAGAGAGAGAGAGAGAGAGAGAGAGAGAGAGAGAGAGAGAGAGAGAGAGAGAGAGAGAGAGAGAGAGAGAGAGAGAGATTCTGACGATTTACTGCCTTAACTTATCTACCTTTTAAACCATATGTGTACTCAATATCTGTTTAAATAAAAAATATAAGAAATATAAAGGTGTAAAGGAACCCGGAAGGACACACACACACGTTATCCGCTCATCCCTGTCCACGCGAGAGATAACGAGATAACAGTAAGCGCTCGAGCCGTGAAAAACCCTGATAATTATAATGAATATGTGAATGTGAGGACGCGGAGGCTGATATTAGGATTCCTTTACTATCATTACCATCATCATTATCATACCGTCATCATTATTACCAACATTACTCATAAGTTCATTTACACCTGTTTGTATAATTATGTTTGTTATTTTTTTACTGTATGCCTTCGGGTGAGCATAAAATTATTATTATTATCATCATTATTATTACCGCTTCTATTGTTCTGCGTCATCGTGTGGGGGAGGGCGTTACCAGGGCCGTGTCGCGTCTAGGCTTTCGAGGGGCTTCTCAACCCCTTGACACACTTCTCAGGGCCTTCACACATACACACAAACACCAATCCAAACCCTTCTGAAGGTGCAACGACATGATTGGTGAGTGAGACGCCTAATAGAGTCGCCTGAAGGAGGACCCGTTGGCAATAACCTCCTGTGGCACGATACTGTAGGCGAGGGCGGGCGGGACGGGGCGATAGGCAGGGGCGGTAGGCAGGCAGGCGGTCGGTAATGTCACGATAAAAGTAATAACAATAACAGATAAAAATGCAATTATCACGACGCGCACACCTTTTACCGAACCTGTTACTATTATACATAGGAATACAGTAAAGGTGCCTCGCGTGGAGCTGCTATAGGTGTGACCAAAGCCTTTAGAATAGGATAGAATAATAGATAATAGATAATAATAATACGATAATAGCCTTTAGAATAACCTAACCTAACTTATTCTAAAGGCTCTGGGCGTGACACCCACCCTAATGCCTCGCCGTGGATGACTATTGGCCGATTATTTTATTTGCTTTAGTACTTAGGTTCATTCATATTATGCTGTAGTTTTTCCTATATGGCTTCGGGTGAGAATAAAGAAAAAAGAAATTATTGGAGGGACGGAAGCTGCGGTGGATGATAGGCGGCGGATGACGGGAGTGGATGACAGCCCGGGAAAGATAAGACCCGAGGGAAGGAGTGAGGGGAAGGAAGGGAAGGGGGGGGGGGAGAGGTTCAGATTGGCCGTGTGAGTCGTGTAGTGTGTACCGTGTGTGTGTGTGTGGCATCGATCTGGCGGCGGCACCAACCACCACCACGACCATCGCCCCCCCCCTCTACCACGACCCCCTCTCCGCTGCTGCCGGCGCCGCGTCGTTCAAACTAACTGCGATTAATTAACCTGAGTAGCGTGAGTAGCGTTACTAATCACTGGTGGTGGTGGGGTCGCGGCGCCCTGCTGGAAGGACCTCCTGGCGCCGGTGTGTGTGTGTGTGTGGTGTGTATATTCATCTAGTTGTATTTTACAGGGCCAGAGCAATGCTCGTGTGGCCCCGTCTCCATATCAACATTTTTATCATTCATCCTTAGTGCTTTGTGTTGGCCGAAGCCAGCACCCCGGAGAGCGGAGAGAGAGAGTGTGTGTGTGTGTGTGTGTGTGACTGTGGGTGGGTGTGTGTATCGTCTGCATGTCTGAATGTGTGTGACTGTTTGTGTGTGAGTCTGTGCGTGTGTATGTGCATTAATATGTGTGCGTGCGAGTCTGTGCGTGTTTATGTGCATTAATATGCGTGTGTGTGTGTCTGTGCGTGTGTATGTGCATTAATATGCGTGTGTGTGTCTGTGTCTGTGTCTGTGCGTGTGTCTGTGCATTAATGCGCGTGTGTTGTGCGTGTAATTAATTGTACGTACAAGTGAATGTGTGTATTAGTCACGTATGTAGTATAGGTACCTACTATATGTAATGTTGCAATGTGTACTCGTGTATATGTATCACATTATTATTCTGTACGTAAAACAGCAGTCGTGAACGATACTATAAGAACTAAAGTATCTTTGCAATGACTGCCTCTGAACCTAACCACACACCGGATATAACGTTACAAGTCTTGAATTACGTGCCATATATATTCATTACGCAATACAGAACTGTAAATATTTCACAATAACAAAACAACCTTCTTTCTTCCTTCCTCTACCTATATCCAACAACAATAAGTAGCAAGGAACTGCGACGAATTTCACAAGATAAACATCTCAGTCAAGTTGTTACATGAACTAATATAGATAACCGCAGTGTTGGTGATAATGGTGGCAGTGTAAATCGATGGTATTCTTATTATAATTATGTATGTATGGTCAAAGTTTAATTAATATGCCTACGATAGGTATTGACGTTGAAATAAAGCTTAAGTATTATCTAATCTCGCTACGAATATAACATTGTTCTGTGTTAAAGGGTAAGGATACAGGAGACAGCACAGACAGTCACAGCACACACTAACGCACAGACACACACACACACCACACACATACAGTACATTGAAAAAGTAGAAAATAGTAGAGGGACATATGCACACACAGACAGACAGACACCACACACACACACACACACACACACAGCGGGATTGTGAGGTGGGAGGGGGTATGCAGGAAGACACAGTGGCGCCCTTACGTGCTCATGCA
Source organism: Chionoecetes opilio (assembly GCA_016584305.1). Taxonomy (NCBI): domain Eukaryota; kingdom Metazoa; phylum Arthropoda; class Malacostraca; order Decapoda; family Majidae; genus Chionoecetes; species Chionoecetes opilio. The sequence goes on along the minus strand of JACEEZ010010144.1, from coordinate 144,639 downwards.
TCATAAATCGAGTGTATTTATGCATTTTTGCGGAATACAAGACGACGGAGCTACCTGGAACCCAGACAAATAATCGATTAATCATCATCTTCATCTTCCCCACGGTTATAATGTCCCTCCCGCCCCTCACTGCTGCAGAAGGTTCCAAAGGTCGTCCCAGGGGAGGTACAGGTCGCTCACTCTCCCTTTTTAATGCGAGACACGAAAAAGAGCAGCGATTGCCTTGCCGTTGAGGTCGTTCGGGAGGGTGGAGTGCTGACAGTCCACGGCCACGCCAAGGATCTGTCAGGGCTCTATGACTGACACGCAAAACACCATTAATTCACAGAAGGACAAGGGGACGAGGCGGGCCAAGGACAGGGGGATGGAGGGAGGGTAGAGCCATGATGAGGGTAAGGATAGGAAGCGAGTGTGGGCGCGGGGCGGGAGGGGTGGTGGCAGGGGCGTTGTCTTTACTGACCAGTTGAAGAAGGTAGCGTTGAGTGGCTTTGCCCTCACCACAGGGGCAAGGCTGGGGCGGGGCAAGAAAGCGGGGTCCAGGGCATGAGGGGCAGGGGGATATGAGGCAGGGGTGAGTCAGGGGGAGGAGTGCACCGCCTACATAACAGGGTAAGTAGTAGCAGAGGGAGGTAAGGCTGAGGAGGATACTTCGCCGCCCACACCAGCCAGCATGGGCGGCAGGGGAGGGACAGAGGCAGGGGGAGAGGCAGGTAGGTCCCTTGCTATATTAGGGAGGCAGTCCGGGCCGGCGCCGCCGCCTCAACGCAAGGTGCATCACACAGGTGAACACCCAATTACGGCCCACGGGCTTACCTTGTCTTGGGGCGCCCCGTTACCCGCACAGGCATGACACAGGCTGGCCGGGGCGAGGAAGGACTCTACTCGCCCCTACTACTACAAGACACCACGAAGGAGGCACTGACGGCGACACACAAATACACACACACACAGACACGCACGCACACACAGACACGCACACGCACAACACACACATACATACCTGCCGTGGCCACGTGTGAAGGCGGGCCGTGTCTAGACTTAAAAGAATAGTTGTAGGTGGGGAAGAGGGGGCAAGAGGGGGCACAAGGAGGGGGGGAATGGATGGACTGGACGTAGGTGTAGAAGAAAGGTGTAGAAGAAAGGGGTAGGAAGAGCAGGGGGAGGAGGAGACAGAGCGTCGTGAGAAGAGGATGGCATGTGGAAAGGAAGAAAGAAAGAACGGAGGAAGGAAGGAAGGGTGGGGCAGCAAGGTAAGGAAAATGAAGGTTGTGACATTGGCAAAGAGGCGGGGAGGGGAAGGAAGGGGGGGCAGACAACGGGAAAGATACGGTACATACATAGCTACATACTAAAAGGAAACGACAAAAAGTTTAACATATGACAATGGAAAGGTTGGAACTTGGCAGGGTATGGAAGAGGCATGGAACGTGTGTGTGTGTGTATGTGTGAAGGGGAAAGGGAAGGGGGTAGGAATGGAAGGGAGGACCAGAGCAGAGCGCGATGAAGGAAGGAGGTGGAGGAGGGTAGGGTGGAGGAGGAGGAGGGTAGGGTGGAGGAGGAGGAGGGCAGGGTAGGGTAGGGGTGGTGGTGAGCGTGAAGGTGGATGAGCCTGGATTGGGGCACTGAACTTACCTTGCCCAAGAAGCGTCCTTTCATGTAGGTAGCGCGTGTGGAGTGATCGACGATGAACTTAGGCACATCATAGTCTTCATTGTTATTATTATGATTATTATTATTGTTATTATTGTTATTATTATTCCCTTTGCTACCCATATTGTTATTGTTATTATTGTTATTAGTGGTGTTATTGTGGTGGTGGTGAATGGGGGCGGGGGTGTGTACGGGGGTGTCTCTCAGGCCAGCCACCCCTGAGTCCATGGAGGTATTGGTGGGGGGTTCCTTGGGGCTGAGGTTCGCGGGGGTGGTGACCGGGGGTTGGATCCACGGGTCGTGGTGGTGATGGTGGTGGTGGGGCCCAGCTGACCATCCGCTCGGTCCAGCCTTGTTCACTTTACTCGTCTTCATCACCACCACACCACCACCAACACCACCGCCACACACCACCACTTCACCATTCATCGCTCACCCAAACAGTACTCATACACGCACTAACCACCACTTCAACCAGTCAACCAATCAACCCAGGCACCACAAACGTACTAAGCCACAGTTCGCAACCACACATCGACTTTGGAGAATCGTGGTTGGATTTAAAGGCCCCCGTATAGAGCAGGTCAAGCCACACAGGGAGGGACTAGCGGCACACCCTCCTCGCACGACCACCAACGCACTACTGAGTCTGCGAGTAGCTGCTTCCCGACCTCAGTTGCCGACAAGTGTTTTCATGCACCGCTACTTTATCCATTCCCTTTAATGTCAAACCAAAACTCGCTAATGACGATTCCTGATAAATTGGTAATCTAAATATGTTTAATTAAGGTTTAGTATGTGTTGGTGTAGCTTGGTGCGTTACTTACTCTTTATAATTGGAGTTTATTATGGTTGCCTGTCCCTCTTGGTGACGTCACAAAGCAGTGTTCCGTGAGGCGTGAGGGAGTTTGTCGTGGCGGCCAAGAAGTTCTCAGCCGCGACCTGCCGAAGCACCAATTAACGACCCTGCAACAAAATACAGTTAGAAATATATATAACCGAGACTGCCAAAGATCAGTAATAATCATGCACTGGTGAATAAGTGAATAAAGACTGCAACAACCATTTAACTACAATACAATCTTCCTGCATCGTTACGGTAGTTATCGTAAAAATGTACGAAATTTGTTATCACGATCACTGTAGTTCGTTTCATCACATAATTGGGTGTTTGTGAGGTATTCATGTTATCTAATGGCACCTCCTCCACGAATCTCCGAGAACCAAAACTACATATCAATAACCGCAGCGATAAATATGAAGAGAAAAAGTGCGATAATTTAGTATGACATATAGTTAAATGCAAAACAAGGAAATACAACAGTAGCAAGAATATGCATACCAAGGATAATATATATAGAATACTATCCTTGATGTTTACTTACGTGGCGAAGCATGTTTTCCCTTCCCAAGCATAACAAGCACGCAGTAAGCATAACCATAACACTACTTCCGTGCTGTCAGGGAAAAACTCGCTACCTGGTTGTCAAAAGAATAAAAACAACAACCTTGAGCTTACTGTAGTGGAAGAAATGTATACTATAGCTCCATATAACTACTACCTACCACAACACTTCCCTCCTTGTTTACTCACGCGTTTTTTCCTCCTTTCTCTCATTCAAATATTTACATGACTTCCTTAACTCCGAAAAAAACGTGTAATTCAGTTATTCATTTGCTTAGAATGTATGTAATCAATGTCATACTCAGCCTGAAATTACTTGCACCAATCTCTCTCTCTCTCACATTCTTCCCCTTTCTCTCATTCAAGATATTTACCTGACTTTCTTAACTCTGAAAAACATGTAATTCAGGTATGTATTAGCTTAAGAGTTTTTGTAATCAATGTCATACTCAGCCTGAAATGACTTGCAATAATCCCTTTGTCTCTCACATTCTTTCCTTTCACCCCTTTCTCTCATTCAAGATAGCTACGTATTTACCTGGCTTTCTTAACTCTGAAAAACATGTTATTCAGTTATTAATTTGCTTAGAATATATGTAATCAATATCGTACTCAACCTGAAATGACTTGCACCAATCGCTCGCTCTCTCTCTCTCTCCACATTCAAGATATTTGCATGGCTAACTCTGAAAAACATGTAATTCACTTATGTATTTTGCTTAGAATGTGTAATCAGTATCTTACTCAACCTGAAATGACTTGCAATACTGACCCTTTCTTTCTCCCTTTCTCTCTCATTCTTCCCTCTTCCGCCACCCTACTATACGCCTTCTTTTCTTTTCTTTAGTTTTTTGCAGAGGTTCGCCTGGCCTCCCCGCCTCGGCCCAGCCTTTGTCCCATCACTCACCGCTGGCCTGCGATGCTCCGCCAAGACCCGCCTTATCACCTCCACTTCACTCTTTAGTCTTATTTCTCCTAACCAGCACACCTTATGATTATTGTAACACCTTACACTTACCCTTATATACCCACTTTTAAACATTAAACACATCTCTTCCTCTCTCTCATTCTACCCACTATCCAACGAATTAAATAATATACCTAATTATAAATCACCATCGAAATCCTCTTCCTTTCTCTCTCATCCTCAATACCCACTAAAACAGTTCACGCCGAACTTTTAATATATCTATACACTTCATGAACACCGTAGGTAACCTTAATTAATCAGGAACAATTCATTTTGTATTGAAATACTTTATACTTTTTAGTTTGTTAAAGTTTCACTAAAAACTGTCTCAGCGCGACACTCATTATAACACGTCTTCGCTGCAGAACAACCGTGGTGATATATACTCCGCGACAGTGTCATTTTTTGTGTGTGTGAATATTTTGATTTTTGTTGTTGTTTTTTGAGTTTTGGCATATGTTTCTGGACTTCTTAGTGTGTTCGTGTGTGGAACGTGTGCTTGTGGTGTGTGTGTGTGTGTGTGTGTGTGTGGTGTGTGTGTGGTGTGTGTTGTGTGTGTGTGTGTGCGTCGCGTGCGCGCGCGGTGTGTGTCATTCACCCATGGTCTTGTCCACGCGAGCTGGCTCGTGATCGCCAGTTTCACCCTCTCAGTGCGAGCTTGGAGCTCATTATTACTGATCTTTGGGCAATGCTGGGACCTCACACACCACACACCCCCATCCCCTTGCTCAAGGGGGACAGTAACCGCCCGAATTTGTCAAGTGAAAAATCCCCGGGAGCGCGAGGATTCGAACAGCCTACCCACAGAGTGGGAGGCCAGCACGTTATCAACCTGACCATCGCGCGGTGTTGTGTGTGTGTGTGTGTGTGTGTGTGTGGTGTGTGTGGTGTGTGTGTTGTGTGTGTTTTGTCTGTTTTGTCTGTGTCTGTGTCTGTGTGTGTGTGTGTGTGTGTCTTTATTTTTACCTGCCCGAATTCACTGGGAAACGTTTCATCTAAAAAAAAAAAATAGTCACTGTCCACAAAGACAAGAAGAAGAAGAAGAAGAAGAGGAGGAGGAGGAGGAGGAAGGAATATTAGAAACAATAATCAATGACATGCTTTGCTTGAGAGACCGACTAGACAACAAGTTAACATTCTGTCGCCTCCTCTCATTTTCAGGAATATTAAAATTTTTTACTATTTCTTGCCAGATAGTACTCATGAAAATACCCATTAGGAAAATCCCAGTCTTTATTTACATGCGCGCGCGTGTGTGTGTGTGTGTGTGTGTGTGTGTGTGTGTGTGTGTGTGTGTGGTGTGTGTGTGTGTGTGTGTGTGTGTGTGTGACAAGTAATTCTAAAATCCCAAATAAAACTCCCTTAATTTACTATAAGATACTTGACAGTGACACATCCCACTATATGACAGCAGCGACATCACAGCACGACTGGTAAGAAATAAAAAGAAAAATTACAAAAATAGCTAGTGAGGATCTTGTCACTGTCACTCATCACTGTCACTTTCACTCACGTTCACTGTCATATCACTCTGACTTTCACTGTCTTCTTCACTGCCTTCCTTCTCTTCATCTTCATCACTTTCTTCTTCTTCTGCTTCTGTTTCTTCTTCTTCATCATCTTCTTCAACCTCCAAGCCTCGTTTGGAAGAGGCGGGCAGGTGCAGCATATCCTCAGAATCAGAATCGCTATGGCCATTCACCTCCCCGAAGTCTGATAATTCTTCCCAGTTGTCTTCGGACTCTGAGACACCTCCAGGAATCTCCATCGGCTCCTCTTCATCGGAGTCCTCTGCATGGGGGTAAAAAAGGGCAAAACGTTACTATAGGATACGTGAAGAACCAGAGCTGGCCACTAAATACATTGAATGTATTTAAATACTAAATACATGGGAGAAATGTATTTAAATACTAAATACATTGAATGTATTTAAATACTAAATACATTGAATGTATTTAAATACTAAATACATGGGAGAAATGTATTTAAATACTAAATACATGGGAGAAATGTATTTAAATATTAAATACGTTATACATTTTACGAATGTATTTAAATACTATATACATCAATTGTATTCAAATACATTTGTAAATACATTTCATATACACACAAATTTTAACATGTCCGAAAAAAAATGCATTTCCTTAGAAATTTCCTTCTCAGGCCTAAATTTCCTTAAAGTAAGGAAATTATCTTGAAAGTGGAAACACTGGTTCACTGTAACATCGAGATTGCCAGATAGTTGGGCAGGTTTATGGCCAACTTAACTGATAAAAAAGTATTTACATTTTTATATTATGAGTATTTAAATACAATGTATTTAAATACTGTATTGAAATACATGACAACCAATGTATTTATAAATACATTTCTAAATACACAAATGTATTTAAATACTGCCCAGCTCTGTGAAGAACTGTCGATTGATAGGTAAGAGTATGGATAACAGACATCTGAAAAAGAACATCTGAAGGTACATAGGTGAAGGGTTGTGTTAGTACTGAAGGTTTTGCAATAGGAAAACGGAACTTTCACACCAATAAACACTGAACTTTTCACTCTCAAATTAAAACAACTGAACTTCAAATTAAAACAACTGAACTTCAAATTAAAACTGAACTTCAAATTAAAACAACTGAACTTCAAATTAAAACAACTGAACTTCAAATTAAAATAACTGAACTTCAAATTAAAACAAGTGAACTTCAAATTAAAACAAGTGAACTTCAAATTAAAACAACTGAACTTCAAATTAAAACAAGTGAACTTCAAATTAAAACAAGTGAACTTCAAATTAAAACAAGTGAACTTCAAATTAAAACAAGTGAACTTCAAATTAAAACAACTGAACTTCAAATTAAAACAACTGAACTTCAAATTAAAATAACTGAACTTCAAATTAAAACAACTGAACTTCAAATTAAAACAAGTGAATCTCAAATTTAAACAACTGAAGTTTAAATTAAAACAACTAAAGTTTAAATTAAAATAACTGAAGTTTATATTAAAACAACTGAAGTTTAGATTAAAATAACTGAACTTCAAAATAAAATAACTGATCTTCAAATTAAAACAATTGAATTTCAAATTAGAAACAAAAATTAATCAATTGTATTTTGAAATTAATTTGTTATATTTTGAAGTTCTGTTGTTCTAATTTGAGAGTGAAAAGGTGTATTATGAAACCCCCAGAAAAGTAACATATTTCTTCCTGCAAACTTTTTCTTATCTTTACCAGAGTGCTGCCAGCAAAGGGAAGAGAGGGAAAACATTATTTATGAAAAGATATATCATTCTTTTAAATATTTTTACACACCATACTACATAGCTAAAGCAACACAGGATGAAGTAACGTATAGCTATTCCGTGTATGTTAGTACACATAATGTAGTTATACAAAAGAAAACAAAAGTTACATTTTTAGCACTCAAATATTTTTTTTGACACTCAAATTTTTTTAGCACTCAATTTTTTTTTGGCACTCAAATTGTTTTGCCACTTAACATTTTTTGGCACTCCAAAATTTTTCGGCACTCATATTTTTTTGGCACTCACATTTTTTTAGCACTCAAATATTTTTGGCACTCAAACATTTTTGGCACTCAACATTTTTTGGCACTCTAAAAAGTGTTGTCAGTCAAAATATTTTGGCACCCAATTTGTTTTGCCATTTTATAGCTAGCGAGTGAGGGAGGAGTGACAGCCTGGGGGTACTACGTAGTACCCACAGGCTGTCACTGATGCTGTGTAAAAATATTTAAAAGAATGGTATATTTTTTCAGAATTTTTTTCCCCCTCTCTTCCCTTTGCTGGCAGCACTGGGTAAAAATCAGAAAAAGTTTGCAGGAAGAAATATGTTACTTTTCTGGGGGTTTTCATAATAAACCTTTTCACTCTCAAATTAGAACAGAACTTCAAAACGAAACAAATGAATTTCAAAATATAATATACATTTTTTCTTTTAATTTGAAATTCAATTGTTTTGATTTGAAGTTCAGTTATTCTAATTTAAACTTCAGTTTTAATATAAACTTCAGTTGTTTAAATTTAAACTTCAGTTGTTTTAATTTGAGATTCACTTGTTTAAATTTGAAGTTCAGTTGTTTTAATTTGAAGTTTAGTTGTTCTAATTTGAGATTGAAAAGGTGTAGAATAAGGGGAGGAGAAGGAGAAGGAAGTAAAGAAGGTTGCCATTAATGATGAATTACTTAACAAGGCCTCAGGGAGGAGGGAGGCAGAAAAGTACAGGCAAGAATGGGGAAGAGGTAATTTGCTCAAAAAGTTTTGCTTGCAAAGGGCTGTTTGCAACACCATACCTTGTTACCATAATTGTAAAATTATGTTATAAGGGCAAACATAATAAAGTGTTAAAGTGTTAAAGGTATTTGGAGTTCAAGATCAGCTGCAACACTTTTAAATCACCCAAAGCTATTCTAGTACAATAATGACAATATTAAGACAGGACTTCAAAGCCAGATTAATGGTATAGTTCTCTCTCTCTCTGAAGGTATGAATGTATGAATCTGTAGGTGTAAATGCATGTACATTTTTATATAAGTACACATGTTAGCATATTCAATTCATGCAACTGATTACTTATTCTCTAACTGAACTAATTGGGTAAAAATTTTTATGCAATATAACTTAGTTTCATATAAATATGTAGTACTAAGTATTTATTTATATCAAATCTATTAATGATAAATCTTCAAGTGTGTATATATAGGAGCCTTTTAAGAGTGTTTACTCTCAACAGGCTCAGCCAATATTATATCATTATATATGTTATATTTTATTACATGTATAACAGTTTGGCTAAATAAATAAATAAAATCTAAAAAAATCTCTCTCACCTTCCCTGTAGATGAGCAAGGCGCTGGGTTCCACTTGGGCCTGCTGTGCCTCCTGGTGCTTGGTGGCCACGTGGGTGAGGGACAGGTCGAGGCGCGCGTGGAGCTCCGTCAGCTGCATGAAGGTGGAGACGCGGGTGGCACTGATGGAGTAGAAGGGCCTCAGCAGCTCTTGTCGTTCGGGCAGCGTGGAGAGGTGGCTCATGTGGTGGTAAAGGACTAGCCGTACCCAAGTGACGTAGGCTGCGTTCCTGTGGGTGTGTAGTGGAGGTGGGTGGTGAGTGTGTGGGACCTCTGCTGTGGATGTTAAGAGTGTGGGACCTTTGCTGTGGATGTTAGGAGTGTGTGGGACCTTTGCTGTGGGTGTTAGGAGTGTGTGGGACCTTTGCTGTGGATGTTAGGAGTGTGTGGGACCTTTGCTGTGGATGTTAAGAGTGTGGGACCTTTGCTGTGGATGTTAAGAGTGTGTGGGACCTTTGCTGTGGGTGTTAGGAGTGTGTGGGACCTTTGCTGTGGGTGTTAGGAGTGTGTGGGACCTTTGCTGTGGGTGTTAGGAGTGTGTGGGCCCTTTCCTGTGGGTGTTAAGTGTGTGGGACCTCTGCTGTGGGTGTTAGGAGTGTGTGGGACCTCTGCTGTGGGTGTTAAGAGTGTGTGGGACCTCTGCTGTGGATGTTAAGAGTGTGGGACCTTTGCTGTGGGTGTTAAGAGTGTGGGGGACCTTTGCTGTGGGTGTTAAGAGTGTGGGGACCTCTGCTGTGGATGTTAAGAGTGTGGGACCTTTGCTGTGGGTGTTAAGAGTGTGGGACCTTGCTGTGGGTGTTAAGAGTGTGTGGGACCTTTGCTGTGGGGGGTTAAAGAGTGTGTGGGACCTTTGCTGTGGTGTTGGGAGTGTGTGGCCCTTTCCTGGGGGTGTTAAGAGTGTGTGGGACCTCTGCTGTGGGTGTTAGGAGTGTGGTGGGACCTCTGGTGGGTTGTTAGAGTGTGTGGGACCTTTGCTGGGGTGTTAGGATGTGTGGGACTCTGCTGTGGATGTCAAGAGTGTGGGACCTTGCTGTCGGTGTTAGAGTGTGTGGGACCTTTGTGTGGGTGTTAGGAGTGTGTGGGACCTTTGCTGTGGGTGTTAGGAGTGTGGGGGGACCTTTGTTTGTGGGTGTTGGGAGTGTGTGGGCCCTTTGTGTGGGTGTTAAGAGTGGGGGACCTTTGCTGTGGGTGTTAAGAGTGTGTGGGACCTCTGCTGTGGGTGTTAAGATTTGTGTGGGACCTTTGCTTGGGTGTTAGGAGTGTGTGGACCTTTGCTGTGGGTGTTAGGAGTATGTGGCCCTTTGCTGTGGGTGTTAGGTGTGTGGGACCTTTGCTGGTGGGTGTTGGGTGTGTGGGACCTCTGCTGTGGGTGTTAAGAGTTTTGTGGGCCCTTTGCTGTGGGGTTAAGAGTGTGTGGGACCTTTGCTGTGGGTGTTAAGAGTGTGTGGGACCTTTCTGTGGGTGTTAGGTGTGTGGCCCTCTGCTGTGGGTTTTAAGAGGTGGGGGACCTTTGCTGTGGGTGTTAAGAGTGTGTGGGCCCTCTGCTGTGGGTGTTAAGAGTGTGTGGGACCTTTGCTGTGGGTGTTAGGTGTGTGGGACCTTTGCTGTGGGTGTTGAGTGTGTGGGACCTTTGCTGTGGGTGTTAGGAGTGGGGTAGGACCTTTGCTGTGTGGGTGTTAAGAGTGTGTGGGCCTTTGCTGTGGGGTGTTAAGAGTGCGTGGACCTCTGCTGTGGGTGTTAAAGAGTGTGTGGGACCTTTGATGTGGGTGTTAAAAAGTGTGTGGGGACCTCTGCTGTGGGTGTTAAAAGTATGTGGGACCGCTGCTGTGGGTTTTTAAAGAGTGTGTGGGACCTCTGCTGTGGGTGTTGAGTGTGGCCCTTTGGGCTGTGGGTGTTAGGAGTGTGTGGACCTTTGCTGTGGGTGTTAAGAGTGTGTGGGACCTCTGCTGTGGTGCTAAGAGTGTGTGGGACCTCTGCTGTGGGTGTTAAGAGTGTGTGGGACCTCTGCTGTGGTTTTTAAAGAGTGTGTGGGACCTTTGATGTGGGTGTTAAGAGTGTGTGGGCCCTTTTGCTGTGGGTATTAGGAGTGTGGGGGACCTTTGCTGTGGGTGTTAGGAGTGTTTTGGGACCTTTGCTGTGGGTTTTTGGGAGGGTGGTGGGGACCTTTGCTGTGGGTGTTAGGAGTGTGGGACCTCTGTTTGTGGGTGTTGAGTGTGGGACCTTGCTGTGGGTGTTAGGAGTGTGGGGGACCTTTGCTGTGGTGTTAAAGGTGGGGGGACCTTTGCTGTGGGTGTTAAGAGTGTGTGGGACCTTTGCTGGTGGGTGTTAGGTGTGTGGGACCTTTGCTGGGGTGTAAGAGTGTGTGGGCCTTTGCGGGTGGTGTTAAGAGTGTGTGGGCCCTTTGCTGGGGTGTTAGGAGTGTGGGACCTCTGCTGTGGGTGTTGAGTGTGGGACCTTTGCTGTGGGTTAGGAGTGTGGGACCTTTGCTGTGGTGTTAGGTGTGGTGGGACCTCTGCTGTGGATGTTAGAGTGTGGGGCCCTTTGCTGTGGGTTTTAGGTGTGTGGGGACCTTTGCTGTGGGGTTAGGAGTGGGGGGACCTTTGCTGTGGGGTTAAGGTGTGTGGGACCTTTGCTGTGGGTGTTAAGAGTGTGTGGGACCTCTGCTGTGGATGTTAAGAGGTGGGACCTTTGCTGTGGGTGTTAAGAGTGTGTGGCCCTTTTGTGGGGTGTTAAGAGTGGGGTGGGCCCTTTTGCTGTGGGTTTTAAGAGTGTGTGGACCTTGCTGTGGGTGTTAGGAGTGTGTGGGCCCTTTCCTGTGGGTGTTAAGAGTGTGGGGACCTCTGCTGTGGGTGTTAGGAGTGTGTGGGCCCTTTGCTGTGGGTGTTAAGATTGTGTGGGACCTTTGCTGTGGGTGTTAGGAGTGTTGGGACCTGTGCTGTGGATGTCAAGAGTGTGGGACCTTTGCTGTGGGTGTTAGGAGTGTGTGGAACCTTTGCTGTGGGTGTTAAGAGTGTGTGGGACCTTGCGTGGGTGTTAGGAGTGTGGGGGACCTTTTGCTGTGGGTTTTAGGAGTGTGTGGGCCCTTTGCTGTGGTTTAAGAGTGTGGGACCTTTGCTGTGGGTGTTAAGAGTGTGTGGGACCCTGCTGTGGGTTTAAGAGTTGTGGGACCTTTGCTGTGGGTGTTAGGAGTGTGTGGGACTTTGCTGTGGGTGTTGGAGTGTGGGGGCCCTTTGCTGTGGGTGTTAGGGTGTGGGACCTTTGCTGTGGGTGTTAGTGTGTGGGGACCTCTGCTGTGGTGTTAAGAGTGTGTGGGACCTTTGCTGTAGGTTTTAAGAGTGTGTGTGGACCTTTTCTGGGGGGTGTTAGGTGTGTGGGACCTCTGCTGTGGGTGTTAAGAGTGTGGGACCTTTGCTGTGGGTGTTAAAAAGTGTGTGGGACCTCTGCTGTGGGTGTTAAAAAGTGTGTGTGGACCTTTGCTGTGGGTGTTAGGTGTGTGGGACTTTGCTGTGGGTGTTGAGTGTGTGGGACCTTTGCTGTGGGGTGTTGGGAGTGTGTAGGACTTGCTGTGGGTGTTAAGAGTGTGTGGACCTTTGCTGTGGGTGTTAAGAGTTCGTGGGACCTTTGCTGTGGGTGTTAAGTGTTGTGGGCCCTTTGATGTGGGTGTTAAGAGTGTGTGGGACCTCTGCTGTGGGTGTTAAAAGTATGTGGGACCTCTCCCTGTGGGGGGTTAAAGAGGTGTGGGACCTCTGCTGTGGGTTTTGAGTGTGGGACCTTTGCTGTGGGTGTTAGGAGTGGTGGGACCTTTGCTGTGGGTGTTAAGAGTGTGGGGGACCTCTGCTGGGGGTTGTTAAGAGTGTGTGGGACCTCTGCTGGGGGTTTGTTAAGAGGTGTGGGACCTCTGCTGTGGGTGTTAAAGAGTGTGTGGGCCCTTTTGATGGGGGTGTTAAGAGTGTGTGGGACCTTGCGTGGGTGTTAGGTGTGTGGGACCTTTGCTGTGGGTGTTAAGAGGGGTGTGGGACCTTTGCTGTGGGTGTTGGGAGTGTGTGGGACCTTTGCTGTGGGTGTTAGGAGTGTGGACCTCTCTGTGGGTGTTGGAGTGTGGGTCCTTTGCTGTGGGTGTTAAGAGTGCGTGGGACCTTTGCTGTGGGTGTTAGAGTGTGTGGGACCTTTGCTGTGGGTGTTAGGTGTGTGGGACCTTTGCTGGGGGTTTGTTAAGAGTGTGTGGGACTTTTGCTGTGGGTGTTTAAGAGTGTGGGACCTTTGCTGTGGGTGTTAGGATTGTGGGACCTCTGCTGTGGGTGTTGAGTGTGGGACCTTGCTGTGGGTTAGGAGTGTGGGACCTTTGCTGTGGGTGTTAGGTGTGTGTGGACCTCTGCTGTGGATGTTAAGAGTGTGGGCCTTTTGCTGTGGGTGTTAGGTGGGGTGTGGGACCTTTGCTGTGGGTTTTAAGAGTGTGTGGACCTCGGGCTGTGGGTGTTAGGAGTGTGTGGGACCTTTGCTGTGGGTGTTAAGAGTGTGTGGGCCCTTTTGCTGTGGGTGTTAGAGTGTGAAGGACCTTTTGATGTGGGTGTTAAGTGTGTGGGACCTTTGCTGTGGGTTTTAAGAGTGTGGGGGATCTCTGCTGTGGGTGTTAAGAGTGTGTGGGACCTCGCTGTGGGTGTTAAGAGTGTGTGGACCTTTGCTGTGGGTGTTAAGTGTGGGGGACCTTTGCTGTGGGTGTTAAGTGTGTGGGACCTCTGCTGTGGGTGTTAGAGTGGCGTGGGACCCGGCTGTGGGGTGTTAAGAGTGTGTGGGACCTCTGCTGTGGGTGTTAAGAGTGTGTGGGACCTTTGCTGTGGGTGTTAAGAGTGTGTGGGACCTTTGCTGTGGGTTTTAAAGAGTTTGGGGGACCTTGCTGTGGGGTGTTAAGTGTGGGGGCCTCTGCTGGGGGTGTTAAGAGGGGCGTGGGACCTCTGCTGTGGGTGTCAAGAGTGGTGGGACCTCTGCTGTGGGTGTTAAGTGTGTGGGACCTCTGCTGGGGGTGTTAAGAGTGTGTGGGACCTCTGCTGTGGGTGTTAAGAGTGTGTGGGACCTCTGCTGTGGTGTTAAGAGGCGGGGGCCCTCTGCTGTGGGTTTGTTAAGAGTGTGTGGGCCCTCTGCTGTGGGTGTTAAAGAGTGTGTGGGACCTCTGCTGGGGGTTTGTTGAGTGGGGGACCTTTGCTGTGGGTGTTAGGAGTGTGTGGGACCTTTGCTGTGGGTGTTAAGAGTGTGGGGGACCTCTGCTGTGGGTGTTAAGAGTGTGTGGCACCTCTGCTGTGGGTGTTAAGAGTGTGTGGACCTCTGCTGTGGGTTGTTAAAGAGTGTTTGGGGACCTTTGATGTGGGTGTTAAGAGTGTGTGGGACCTTTGCTGTGGGTATTAGGAGTGTGTGGGACCTTTGCGTGGGTTTTTTAAGAGGGGGTGGGACCTTTGCTGTGGGTGTTAGGAGTGTGGGGGACTTTGCTGTGGGTGTTAGGAGTGTGGGACCTCTGCTGTGGGTGTTGATGTGGGACCTTTGCTGTGGGTGTTAGGAGTGTGTGGGACCTTTGCTGTGGGTGTTTAAGAGTGTGTGGGACCTTTGCTGTGGGTGTTAAGAGTGTGTGGGACCTTTGCTGGGGGTGTTAGGTGTGTGGGACCTTTGCTGGGGGTGTTAAAGGGTGGGACCTTTGCTGTGGGTGTTAAGAGTGTGGTGGGACCTTTGCTGTGGGTGTAGGAGTGGGGGGACTCTGCTGTGGGTGTTGAGTGGGGGGACCTTTGCGTGGGTTAGGAGTGTGGGACCTTTGCTGTGGGTGTTAGGTGTGTGGGACCTCTGCTGTGGATGTTAAGAGGTGGGAACCTTTGCTGTGGGTGTTAGGTGTGTGTGGGACCTTTGCTGTGGGTGTAGGATGTGGGACCTTTGTTTTGTGGGTGTTAAGAGTGTGTGGGACCTTTGCTGTGGTGTAAGTGTGTGGGACCTCTGCTGTGGATGTAAGAGTGTGGGACCTTTGCTGTGGGTGTTAGGTGTGTGGGACCTTTGCTGTGGGTGTTAAGAGTGTGTGGACCTTTGCTGTGGGTGTTAAGAGTGTTGGGACCTTTGCTGTGGGTGTTAGGAGTGTGTGGGCCCTTTCCCTGGGGGTGTTAAGAGTGTGTGGGACCTTGCTGTGGGGTTAGGTGTGTGGGACCTCTGCTGGGGGTGTTAAGAGTGTGTGGGACCTTTGCTGTGGGTGTTAGGAGTGTGTGGGAACCTCTGCTGTGGATGTCAAGAGTGTGGGACCTTGCTGGGGGTGTTAGGAGTGTGTGGAACCTTTGCGTAGGTGTTAAGAGTGGTGGGCCCTTTGCTGTGGGTGTTAGGAGTGTGTGGGACCTTTGCTGTGGGTGTTAGGAGTGTGTGGGCCCTTTGCTGTGGGTGTTAAGAGTGTGGGACCTTTGCTGTGGGTGTTAAGAGTGTGTGGGACCTCTGCTGTGGGTGTTAAGAGTGTGTGGGACCTTTGCTGGGGGTGTTAAGAGTGTGGGACCTTTGCTGTGGTTGTTAAGAGTGTGGGACCTCTGCGGGGTGTTAAGAGTGTGTGGGACCTTCTGTGGGTGTTAGGAGTGTGTGGGCCCTTTGCTGTGGGTGTTAGGGTGTGTGGGCCCTTTGCTGTGGGTGTTAGGTGTGTGGGACCTTTGCTGTGGGTGTTAGGTGTGTGGGACCTCTGCTGTGGGTGTTAAGAGTGTGTGGGACCTTTGCTGTAGTGTTAAGAGTGTGTGGGACCTTTGCTGTGGGTGTTAAGAGTGTGTGGGACCTTTTCTGTGGGTGTTAGGTGTGTGGGACCTTTTGCTGTGGTGTTAAGAGTGTGTGGGACCTTTGCTGTGGGTGTTAAGAGTGTGTGGGAACCTCTGCTGTGGGTGTTAAGAGTGTGGGGGACCTTTGCTGTGGGTGTTGGGTTTGTGTGGGACCTTTGCTGTGGGTGTTGAGTGTGTGGGACCTTTGCTGTGGGTGTTGGGGAGTGTGTAGGCCCTTTGCTTGGGTTTTTTAAGAGTGTGGGACCGTTTGCTGTGGGTGTTAAGAGTGCGTGGGACCTCTGCTGTGGGTTAAAGAGTGTGTGGGACCTTTGATGTGGGTTGTTAAGAGTGTGTGGGACCTCTGCTGTGGGTGTTAAAAGAAATGTGGGACCTCTGCTGGGGGTGTTAAAGAGTGTGTGGGACCTCTGCTGTGGGTGTTGAGTGTGGGCCCTTTGCGTGGGTGTTAGGAGTTGTGTGGGACCTTTGCTGTGGGTGTTAAGAGTGTGTGGGACCTCTGCTTTTGGGTGTTAAGAGTGTGTGGGACCTCTGCTGTGGGTGTTATAAGAGTGTGTGGGCCCTTGCTGGGGTTGTTAAAGAGTGTGTGGGACCTTTGATGTGGGTGTTAAGAGTGTGTGGGACCTTTGCTGTGGGGGTTAGGAGTGTGTGGGACCTTTGCTGTGGGGTGTTGGGGAGTGTGTGGGACCTTTGCTGGGGGTGTTAGGAGTGTGTGGACCTTTGCTGTGGGTGTTAGGAGTGTGGGACCTCTGCTGTGGGTGTTGAGTGTGGGTTCTTTGCTGTGGGTGTTAAGATGTGTGGGACCTTTGCTGTGGGTGTTAAGAGTGGTGGGACCTTTGCTGTGGGTGTTAGGTGTGTGGGCCCTTTGCTGTGGGTGTTAAGGTGTTGGGAAACCTTTGCTGTGGGTGTTAAGAGTGTGTGGGCCCTTTTTGCTGTGGGTGTTAGGAGTGTGGGCCCTCTGCTGTGGTGTTGAGTGTGGGACCTTCTGTGGGTTGGGAAAGTGTGGGACCTTTGCTGTGGGTGTTAGGTGTGTGTGGGACCTCTGCTGTGGATTTTAAAGAGTGTGGGACCTTTGCTGTGGGTGTTAGGTGTGTGTGGGACCTTTGCTGTGGGTGTTAAGAGTGTGTGGGACCTCTCTGTGGGTGTTGGGTGTGTGGGCCCTTTTGCTGTGGGTGTTAAGAGTGTGTGGGACCTTTGGGCTGTGGGTGTTAAAGTAGTCGTCCAGACCCAAATTTTTTTGCCAAATTATGTTGAATGTACATTCAAACACCTAATCCACCAAAAATAATTGTTTTCCGGGCCCATTTTTCCGTAAAAACACGACTTTTGTAAAAGCGCGCGAAAAAAAAAATCTTCCCTCCAACGGGGGTACGACTGTTATAGAGACGTCAGAACAGGGACCCCCGGGCAGACACTCTGTCTGACACCTTGTCGGCAAATGTTAGATGACCGATGAACTTCGGTGTCAGACAGTGAATCGTCGCTGTGACAGATCTAGAGTACGTGTTCAATTGACACCAAAAGAAATGACGCTGGCCCGCGTATACTATGAGGAAAACGAACCTCAGATTGTCATGGGATCCTATATGTTTGAGCCCGAGTACGAGGTGGATGAACAGGTGTTAGCAGAGCCTGAGGTTCAGCAGGAGGACCTGGCACTTCTCCAAAACATGGATTGGTAAATAAGGTTAAACCATGTGTGTGTGGGAATCACAATGAAGGTACTTTCGAGAAAATCCTATGGTTAGTTTTGGAGCTACAGTCAAACGTAATTCCTCGGAAACCACATACTAGCATTAACTACAGCAAAGAGTTGGAAAATATGCGGGCGGGAAGGCAGAAAGTGTGACAGCCACACCACCACAGGGCACGCCCACGCCCACTCCACAACTGGTTTACTTGGTTTACTTGGTCTTGTTAAGAGGCAAAGCCTCACAGTCGTGGTGGTCCATCGCTACCCTCACTACACACCGTTTCTCAACACAACTGTTCGCCCCAACACACTATAGGCGTGAATCACCACACGCCACTCCGCCACTCCACTCCTACACACGCCACTCCTTTCCGTGTGCAAACTTTTCTCGAAAGGCACAGCTGTCTTGCTGCACCCATAAAGGATGCATGCATGTGGCATATAGCAAAACAAATCTATCAGAAACACCCAAACATCTTCAAGTATTATATTTATCTCTGTGTTTACGTGCCTCTCTGATCAAGCGCGGGAAGATGAGCCTCCCTGATGGTACGTCACGGAGCCTGAGCCTGAGCGTCTGCAAATCTTGAGTGCGTTTTGAGAACTCGGGGAATTTGCAATTTTGATTGCGGATTATTTAAAAACGGCTGACTGGATACAAAAAGTGACGACGTATTGTTGATATACTCGTCAATGGCTATGATTTGACTGCATTAAATCAGGAATGATGAAATGGTCTGGACGACTACTTTAAGAGTGTGAAGGACCTTTGATGTGGGTGTTAAGTGTGTGGGACCTTTGCTGTGGGTGTTAAGAGTGTGTGGGATCTCTGCTGTGGGTGTTAAGAGTGTGTGGGACCTCTGCTGTGGGTGTTAAGAGTGTGTGGGACCTTTGCTGTGGGTGTTAAGTGTGTGGGACCTTTGCTGTGGGTGTTAAGTGTGTGGGACCTCTGCTGTGGGTGTTAAGAGTGCGTGGGACCTCTGCTGTGGGTGTTAAGAGTGTGTGGGACCTCTGCTGTGGGTGTTAAGAGTGTGTGGGACCTTTGCTGTGGGTGTTAAGAGTGTGTGGGACCTTTGCTGTGGGTTTTAAAGAGTTTGTGGGACCTCTGCTGTGGGTGTTAAGTGTGTGGGACCTCTGCTGTGGGTGTTAAGAGTGCGTGGGACCTCTGCTGTGGGTGTTAAGAGTGTGTGGGACCTCTGCTGTGGTGTGTTAAGTGTGTGGGACCTCTGCTGTGGGTGTTAAGAGTGTGTGGGACCTCTGCTGTGGGTGTTAAGAGTGTGTGGGACCTCTGCTGTGGGTGTTAAGAGTGCGTGGGACCTCTGCTGTGGGTGCTAAGATGTGGACCTCTGCTGTGGGTTAAAAGTGTGTGGGACCTTTGCTGTGGGTGTTAAGAGTGTGTGGGACCTCTGCTGTGGGTGTTAAGAGTGTGTGGGACCTCTGCTGTGGGTGTTAAAAGTGTGTGGGACCTCTGCTGTGGGTGTTAAGAGTGTGTGGGACCTCTGCTGTGGGTTTAAGAGTGTGTGGGACCTCTGCTGTGGGTGTTAAGAGTGTGTGGGACCTCTGCTGTGGGTGCTAAGAGCGTGTGACCTCTGCTGTGGGTGTTAAAAGTGTGTGGGACCTCTGCTGTGGGTGTTAAGAGTGTGTGGGACCTCTGCTGTGGGTGTTAAGAGTGTGTAGGACCTTTGCTGTGGGTGTTAAGAGGTGGTGGGACCTCTGCTGTGGGTGTTAAGAGTGCGTGGGACCTCTGCTGTGGGTGTTAAGAGTGTGTGGGACCTCTGCTGTGGGTGTTAAGAGTGTGTGGGACCTCTGCTGTGGGTGTTAAGAGTGTGTGGGACCTCTGCTGTGGGTGTTAAGAGTGTGTGGGACCTCTGCTGTGGGTGTTAAGAGTGCGTGGGACCTCTGCTGTGGGTGTTAAGAGTGTGTGGGACCTCTGCTGTGGGTGTTAAGAGTGTGTGGGACCTCTGCTGTGGGTGTTAAGAGTGTGTGGGACCTCTGCTGTGGGTGTTAAGAGTGTGTGGGACCTCTGCTGTGGGTGTTAAGAGTGCGTGGGACCTCTGCTGTGGGTGTTAAGAGTGTGTGGGACCTCTGCTGTGGGTGTTAAGAGTGTGTGGGACCTCTGCTGTGGGTGTTAAGAGTGTGTGGGACCTCTGCTGTGGGTGTTAAGAGTGTGTGGGACCTCTCATGCTCTTTACATAGAAGGAGAATACATACGAAGGAGAACAAGAAAAATTAGAAGTAAACAAGTGGCTGTAGAACAATAATTTTCATATAAAGAGGATTTTTTTGCCTCATTAAACAACGTGAACAACTACATCGTTTGTTACTAATGAAAAAATTTCAAGGCACAAAAATTAACAACTACAAAATGAATGTTCCCACTTTTCAACAGATGACTATATCACTCTCCCACACTTTGCAGTATACCTAATGCTTTCTTGGCTGTCTATATAAAGTTTAATAGTTCAAGCACAAACTGGATCCCTTTCCCACTGTATTTGTTGCTTGTCACCCTTTCCCATTGTATTCGTTGCTTGTCACCCTCCTTTTCCTACTGTATTTGTTGCTTGTCACCCTCCTTTTCCTACTGTATCACTGTATTTGTTGCTTGTCACCCTCCTTTTCCCATTGTATTTGTTGCTTGTCACCCTAAGAAGACCTACTTGTGTCCCTTTCCTACTGTATTTGTTGCTTGTCACCCTCCTTTTCCCACTGAATTTGTTGCTTCTCACCCTAAGACCTACTTGTGTCCCTTTCCTACTGTATTTGTTGCTTGTCACCCTTCTTTTCCCACTGAATTTGTTGCTTGTCACCCTTCTTTTCCCACTGAATTTGTTGCTTGTCACCCTTCTTTTCCCACTGAATTTGTTGCTTGTCACCCTTCTTTTCCCACTGAATTTGTTGCTTGTCACCCTTCTTTTCCCACTGAATTTGTTGCTTGTCACCCTTCTTTTCCCACTGAATTTGTTGCTTGTCACCCTTCTTTTCCCACTGAATTTGTTGCTTGTCACCCTTCTTTTCCCACTGAATTTGTTGCTTGTCACCCTTCTTTTCCCACTGAATTTGTGCTTGTCACCCTTCTTTTCCCACTGAATTTGTTGCTTGTCACCCTTCTTTTCCCACTGAATTTGTTGCTTGTCACCCTTCTTTTCCCACTGAATTTGTTGCTTGTCACCCTCCTTTTCCCACTGAATTTGTTGCTTGTCACCCTTCTTTTCCCACTGAATTTGTTGCTTGTCACCCTTCTTTTCCCACTGAATTTGTTGCTTGTCACCCTTCTTTTCCCACTGAATTTGTTGCTTGTCACCCTTCTTTTCCCACTGAATTTGTTGCTTATCACCCTCCTTTTCCCACTGAATTTGTTGCTTGTCACCCTCCTTTTCCCACTGAATTTGTTGCTTGTCACCCTAAGACTTACTTGTGTCCCTTCCCCATGAACAGGGTCTGGAGGTGCCGCAGGAGGGGGACCACGGCGGGGGTGGGCAGCCGGCGCACTGTGTTGGTCACCATGGTCTCGTCACCACACCCTAGGATGCCCTGCAGGATCCTTCCGTCTTTGCTGTGCAGACCCTGGACACAACATACAACACAACTTATAGTACAACACAACATAAACAACACAATATACAACACAACTTATAGTCTATTTTTTTTGACGAAGCGAAAATTCCGTTCTATCTTAACGGCTCATGCTTAAAATTATGCCTCTGTTTGTTAACCTGATATGGTTAATTAGGATAAAATCAGGGTTTGAAAACTAAATGATTTTTCTAACGGTTCGTTTTGATCAGAAAAAGTATTACATATTAACGTTTTCGTTTTTCGTTCCTCCTCCAAACATAACGTTTCTGAACCGGTTAGAAATAAATAAAAACCGGTTAGAATGTTATTCTCAAACCATGTATTGAATATGCTATTAGCCCTAATAAATAATAATGCCTATACTGTACATGACTACATTCTTATAGATGGTAATAAAGCCATACATTTCATGGTGCACAGCATTCAACAAAATCAAACCCTTAGATGTCGTAAGAACTATATTATTATACGACTTAAATAAGGCAACACATTTACATATACAATACAGGAAGCGTAGTGTAGAAGTATGTAATCTCAGTTGCAGTAAAGACATGAATCACTAATTATTTATTAATATTATATATGGCAAAAAATATATTAATTCGTAATATCACCAGCCCACTAATTAAATAAACCTAATCAATGAAGTCAATGACTACATGTGGTACTCCAAGGACTCGAACTTAGGACACTCACACTGAAATTCAGCGCACCAAGCATTAGGCTATGAACACAGTTAAAAGTTTAAGCACATACTCACGATATATTATCCAATTTTGAATACTGGATATTAATCTAAGCAAGTTCTTAAGCCCAACTGCAGTATCATAGCTCAACTATTGCATGAATGGAAGGTGTAATAAAATAAGGGAACGTGATGCATATCACGAAGACAACCATTCATTAAAAAAGGTAAAAAATAGTTACTCTTCACAAATTAAATGAAAAGTGGTGCATATGATACTATTTGAAACAAAACCACATCGTCAATTGCCAAGTGAACAAATACAGTAGACTTAATTGATGTATGTATGTAATACATATGTATTTACTTAAATCATTTGGCTACTGGAAGTGAAAATGGATTAGTGACCAAATATGGCATGGAACGAAAAAATAACATTTTTAACCAATTACAGGGATTTAAAATAACGTTTTTGCTCCGGAACAGTAAATATGATAACGTTTTCGTTTCCGTTTTTGTTCTAAGCATAATTTCGTTTGTTTTGGTTTTCATTCCCTTAAACCATTTCAAAGCCCTGGTTTTGATACAGTGAGTAGGTAATACACTTTTTTTTCCGTATTCTTTTTTTCTTTCATATTTTTGTGTTTTTGTTTTGATAAATGTACATCAGATTTTGATGGTATATGACTTTTTTTTCAAGAATTTTGCTCTTCTTTCTATTTTCGGTTCCAATTTTGATACAGTGAGTAATGAACTTTTTTTTGCCTAATATTGTTTTTTTCCTTCATATTTTTTTGTTTTTGTTTTTATACACCAGATTCTGATGACATTTACCTTTTTTTACAAGAATTTTGCTCTTCTTTCTATTTTCGGTTCCAATTTTGATACAGTGAGTAATACACTTTTTTTGCGGACATTCTTTTTTTCCTTCATATTTTTGTGTTTTTTATTTTATACACGTCAAATTCTGATGGTATATGACTTTTTTTTCATTTTTCTTCTTCCTTTATTCTATAAATATAAGCCTCTTAAACAGTCTGGGAGTTGTATTTCATTACTAATTTCTGCATACTTGAAAAGATACAACTAACAAAGATTAAGTGGTCCGGACATGTAGACAAAGTAAAGTAGCAAACCATAGAGAAGAACAAATTCCTTTTCTTTCTTGTGTTGTTTTGAGAGAATATATAGTTATTGCAAGAAAGGATTAGAACATCTCTTAACCTATTTTTTTATGACACACTTAGAAGAGTAACATAATGCTACGTCTAATGCTATAATGCTGTTTTGTCTTCTTTTTTGAGGTTGTGGAACTAGTTAGACCTTAATCTCCTAACGTATCTTCAATCTTTTCAGCTAGGTAGTATTAATCAGTGTTGGTGTATTTTGAAGAAATAAGTATGCAAGAAGGATAGTACATCCTGAGTCTTTTTTTCTGTTGACGTTTAGACGAAAAATAGGTAGTTTATTGAGGGGATTAGAAGATGTATTACTTGTGTTTTAAACGGTGAGGGTTAAGGTAAGATCAGCTAATTGGTGGTGTTTTGGCGTTTTGAGTTGTGATCTATTGGAGCCTGTTAAGCTAGGTAGGTTCAAGTCGTATTTAGTGAGGTGTTGTTTAGAGTGTGTGGTTGAGGTGTTTAGTTTGGGGATATTAGTATTGCAAGGAAGGTAAGGTAATCTTCTGAGTTGTTTGTTAACAGTTGAGCGTAAAAAGGTAGTAGTTTTATTGGTGGGTGTTAAGAGGGTGAGGGTTAAGGTTAAGAGGTAGTATTATTGGTGGGTGTTAAGAGGTAGTTTTATTGGTGGGTGTTAAGAGGGTGGGTGTTAAGAGGTAGTATTATTGGTGGGTGTTAAGAGGTAGTATTATTGGTGGGTGTTAAGAGGTAGTATTATTGGGGGTTTAAGAGGTTAGGTTTATGGGGTGTTTAAGAGGTTAGGTTGGGTTAGTTTCACTGAAGGTAAGTTATCTGAGTTTCTCCTGGCGTGTGGCTGTTGTCTGCCTGGGGCGTGTGTCGCGGGGCGTCCAGCGGGCTTGCGCAGGGCGGAGCCGCTCGTCCATGGGCAGGGCCAGCGTGCCGTCCTCGTCCCCCTGCTTCCTCTTGTTGTCCCGCCGCGACACGTCTGCTTGGGCGATCTTGAGGGTAAAAGGAGACAGATATGAGAACACTAGATACACTGAGAGTCCATATCAGTACTATTCTGTAAATAATGAAAAAAGTTTACAATATAACAATAAGTTCCTAATTTATAAACTAAATGACTAAATATAAACTACTAATCTATGTATATTGTATATTTGCAGCCTGGTAGTGTAGTCGTTAGCACACTCAGCTCACAAAGGAGAGGTCTGTTTGGTCAGAGAGGATGAAGGTTCATATCCCCAAGAACAATTTGGAGCTTGTATTTCCTTTCCCGTTATATCTCCTGATTACCTACCAGAGAATAGGTACGGGATGTAATGATTACCTACCAGAGAATAGGTACGGGATGTAATGATTACCTACCAGAGAATAGGTACGGGATGTAATGATTACTCTGACCAAAAATACGGGTAATATTTCCAGAAATAGACAGAAATTCCTGGTAGGTACTGAAAATTTTTCTGAATAGTCTGGATGAATGATTTAATTAATACTGTAAACCATTCTGACCCCAAAATTAATTATTAGATAAAAGATTGGAGACGAAAAAAATTGATTGTTAACAGTAAACATTTTTCGCAAATTAATTCAAAAACAAACATTCAAAAAAAACACTCACCACAGAAAAGAATTGTTTCGTCCACCAAAGTGAATTCGGTGTTCATCTGGAATAATACCGAAATCCCAGCAGGAGTTTAGGGCGGCAATCTTTATTTCCTGTACTGTGTATGTGGAGTGTGGAGTGTATTTACCTAATTGTAGCACACTAGACCCCAGCTACCTTCATGCAGTCCTGTCACCATAGCCATGTTTATCTAATTTTTTGTTAGAATGATGTACTCTTCTTGCTAATATAAAGAACATAAAGAACATAAGAACATTAAGAAAATAAGGAAGCTACAAGAGGCCGCGAGACCTACACGTGGTAGTTCCTTAAGTCATAATAATATATACTACTGTAATGTAATACTAATAATTATAATTTCAAAAACCTGTTAAAAATTTTACCCAAAACTGGATCAATGCAGATTTTTCATATATAGACATTTTTCTGCCTCAAATGACACCGAAAAAAGTATCAAAAAATATAGGAACATATATATACTGTATAAATATAAAAATATATATAAAAAAATAATATATAAGGATTATAGGAATATTTTCACACTTAATACAATTCTGTGTTCTCCTACCCGACTAGTGCCATGGGTCAGTGTTAACTAAAGTGCCATGGGTCAGTGTTAACTAAAGTGCCATGGGTCAGTGTTAACTAAAGTGCCATGGGTCAGTGTTAAGTAAAGTGCCATGGGTCAGTGTTAAGTAAAGTGCCATGGGTCAGTGTTAACTAAAGTGTCATGGGTCAGTGTTAAGTAAAGTGCCATGGGTCAGTGTTAAGTAAAGTGCCATGGGTCAGTGTTAAGTAAAGTGCCATGGGTCAGTGTTAACTAAAGTGCCATGGGTCAGTGTTAACTAAAGTGCCATGGGTCAGTGTTAAGTAAAGTGCCATGGGTCAGTGTTAAGTAAAGTGCCATGGGTCAGTGTTAACTAAAGTGCCATGGGTCAGTGTTAACTAAAGTGCCATGGGTCAGTGTTAAGTATAGTGCCATGGGTCAGTGTTAACTAAAGTGCCATGGGTCAGTGTTAACTAAAGTGCCATGGGTCAGTGTTAAGTATAGTGCCATGGGTCAGTGTTAACTAAAGTGCCATGGGTCAGTGTTAACTAAATTGCCATGGGTCAGTGTTAACTAAAGTGCCATGGGTCAGTGTTAACTAAAGTGCCCTGGGTCAGTGTTAACTAAAGTGCCATGGGTCAGTGTTAACTAAAGTGCCATGGGTCAGTGTTAAGTAAAGTGCCATGGGTCAGTGTTAACTAAAGTGCCATGGGTCAGTGTTAACTAAAGTGCCATGGGTCAGTTAACTAAATGCCATGGGTCAGTGTTAACTAAAGTGCCATGGGTCAGTGTTAAGTAAAGTGCCATGGGTCAGTGTTAACTAAAGTGCCATGGGTCAGTGTTAACTAAAGTGCCATGGGTCAGTGTTAAGTATAGTGCCATGGGTCAGTGTTAACTAAAGTGCCATGGGTCAGTGTTAACTAAAGTGCCATGGGTCAGTGTTAACTAAAGTGCCATGGGTCAGTGTTAAGTAAAGTGCCATGGGTCAGTGTTAACTAAAGTGCCATGGGTCAGTGTTAACTAAAGTGCCCTGGGTCAGTGTTAACTAAAGTGTCATGGGTCAGTGTTAAGTAAAGTGCCATGGGTCAGTGTTAACTAAAGTGCCATGGGTCAGTGTTAACTAAAGTGCCATGGGTCAGTGTTAAGTAAAGTGCCATGGGTCAGTGTTAACTAAAGTGCCATGGGTCAGTGTTAAGTAAAGTGCCATGGGTCAGTGTTAAGTAAGTGCCATGGGTCAGTGTTAACTAAAGTGCCATGGGTCATTGTTAACTAAAGTGCCATGGGTCAGTGTTAAGTATAGTGCCATGGGTCAGTTAACTAAAGTGCCATGGGTCAGTGTTAACTAAAGTGCCATGGGTCAGTGTTAACTAAAGTGCCATGGGTCAGTGTTAAGTATAGTGCCATGGGTCAGTTAACTAAAGTGCCATGGGTTCAGTGTTAACTAAAGTGCCATGGGTCAGTGTTAATTAAAGTGCCCTGGGTCAGTGTTAACTAAAGTGCCATGGGTCAGTGTTAACTAAAGTGCCATGGGTCAGTGTTAAGTATAGTGCCATGGGTCAGTGTTAACTAAAGTGCCATGGGTCAGTGTTAACTTAAGTGCCATGGGTCAGTGTTAACTAAAGTGCCCTGGGTCAGTGTTAACTAAAGTGCCATGGGTCAGTGTTAACTAAAGTGCCCTGGGTCAGTGTTAACTAAAGTGCCATGGGTCAGTGTTAACTAAAGTGCCATGGGTCAGTGTTAAGTAAAGTGCCATGGGTCAGTGTTAAGTAAAGTGCCATGGGTCAGTGTTCACTAAAGTGCCATGGGTCAGTGTTAACTAAAGTGCCATGGGTCAGTGTTAACTAAAGTGCCATGGGTCAGTGTTAACTAAAGTGCCATGGGTCAGTGTTAACTAAAGTGCCATGGGTCAGTGTTAAGTATAGTGCCATGGGTCAGTGTTAACTAAAGTGCCATGGGTCAGTGTTAACTAGTGCCATGGGTCAGTGTTAAGTATAGTGCCATGGTCAGTGTTAACTAAAGTGCCATGGGTCAGTGTTAAGTATAGTGCCATGGGTCAGTGTTAACTAAAGTGCCATGGGTCAGTGTTAACTAGTGCCATGGGTCAGTGTTAAGTATAGTGCCATGGATCAGTGTTATAGTGCCATGGGTCAGTGTTATAGTATAGCAGTAATATCATCTCTTCTAGTCCATTCATAGTAACTCTTTCATCCCTTTCACTGGTAAACTCTGGAACTCTCTTCCTGTTTCTATTTTTCTACTTTCCTATGACTTAAATCTTTTCAAAAGAAGAGTAACAAGACACCTCCCGAACTAAATTGGCTCTCCCCTCTTTTTTTATTTTATTCAACTAAGCGGGCTTTGTGTTACCCGTTTTGTTGTGCAAATATCATCCATTTCTTAATTTCTCCTTCATTTTTCTCTCTTTCCACTGTCTCTAACAACTGTCCTCATTTTGCTTCCTTTCAGGTAGTTTTCTAAATCTCTAAATCACTAAAACAACATGGTCGCTTTTTCCTGTGACACGTGGTTTATATCTTTCACCAGATCTGATCCTTCTGTAAACACTTCACCTGGTCTTGAAGGGCAGTCTTCTCCCCTGTATCCTGGATTTTCCTTTTTTTTTTATATCATGACGTACGGCCAAGGGGGAAAAAATAAAATAAAAAGCCTGCTAGCTGCCGGACCCCATACAGAAGAAAGTAGGAGATTCCCAAAGTGGGGGCGAGTCAATATATTTCGGGAGGTGTCATCACACTCCTCTCTTGAAAATATTTAAGCCGTAGGAAGGTGGAAAACTAGAAACAAAAAGAGAGTTCCAGAGTATACCAGCGAAGATACTGGTTAACTCTCACATTTGTAAGATGGACAGAATAGGGGTGAGAATAAGAAGTCTTGTGCAGTGAGGCCACGGGAGGGGGAGAGGCATGCAGTTACCAAGTTCAGAAGAGCAGTGGGCATGCAAATAACAGTAGAAGATAGCAGTGAAGCAACATTGCAATGGTGATTTAGAATTTGAAGACAGTCAATTAGAGGAGGGGAGTTGATGAGACGAAAAGCTTTCGACTCGATCCTGTTTAGGAAGGGTGTGAGTGAATCCCCTCTAAACATGCGAGGCATACTCCATACATGGGTGGATAAGGCCCCTGTACAGGGTAAGCATCTGGGATGGGGAAAAAAATGGATGCAGATGCCACAGGACACCTAACTTAGCCATTACATCATCACATTGCTCACTGTCAGTTAAAAAAAATTGTTGTCTAAGGTATTTTCACTTCCTTTGCTTTTAACCTCTTCACGCCCAGATCTTTCTTTTCATATGTAAAATTGTCTGTTGTTAACCATAAAATTACGAAAAGTAACTTAATATACCAAATTACCTCGTGGACAAGGATACTAAACAGGTCATATCTATAGAATATTGGTTATAGTCATTAAAATCGTCTAATGGTACCCAAATTACAATGGAAATTACGTTCTAGGCCTCAAGGGGTTAAACATTTCCCATCTGACCTGATCACCATCCAATACTAACCGTCAGGTGTCCCGGGCCCACCACGGTGGTGTCCCGAGTCATCTTTGGGGTGATGGTCTTTGCCAAGGCAGATTTCTTGGACACTGTGGACACGGGGGCGGCCCTGAGGAGCTGCTTGTTGCCCACGATCTCCTTGGCACTCTGCAAATAATAACAATAATAACAATAATAATAATAATAATAATAATAATAATAATAATAATAAAAATTTCATTATCACCCGGAGGCATACAGGCAAAAAAAGCAACAAGACAAAGAGATAACTTAAGGACTAGAGCAAAAAAGAAATAATATAGACACATTAGAGTACATAGTACCAAAGTGCATATAGTACAGTAAATAAAGAAAGAAATAGATGTATTATGATGCTGAAGAACTTAATATGATTGGTGAAGATGTTCAGGTTTAAAGGAACACAATTATTGATGAAGATCTACACCTATATACTAGTCACATTTTTATGTTTTCCCTCATTCTACATGGACATCAGTCAGTCAATAGTTCCTGCAATTTCCCACGAATTCAATATGTCCAAACACTTTAATTACTGGACCCCCTGCAAACAATGACTCCATAGAGAAGCCCTCGTACTGAGAACACATCTGAGAACTATGTGTAGGAGCCAAGGTCTATATATTTCTACTACATCATCATCTTTCTGTTTAATGTCAGATTTTCCCATAATGTCTTGTGAGGTTAGACGGAATGATACGCTTCTAATTCTATTGTCGGCGTTCATCATTTAAATTTTTCTATTACGGTGCACTTATATCTCAGATACATGATGAGACTTTCAGAACGATGGTAATTTAATATAATGACTCCTCCCACTATGATAGGAGTTAATAATGTTGTTAAGGTGTAAAGCTATGAAGATGTGATGTGTGATGTGTATTGTGTGATGTGTGATGTGTATTGTGTGATGTGTGATGTGTATTGTGTGATGTGTATTGTGTGATGTGATGTGTATTGTGTGATGTGTGATGTGATGTGTATTGTGTGATGTGATGTGTGATGTGTATTGTGTGATGTGTGATGTGTATTGTGTGATGTGATGTGTATTGTGTGATGTGATGTGTATTGTGTGATGTGATGTGTGATATGTGATGTGTGATGTGATGTGTGATGTGTATTGTGTGATGTGTATTGTGTGATGTGTGATGTGTATTGTGTGATGTGTATTGTGTGATGTGTGATGTGTATTGTGTGATGTGTGATGTGTATTGTGTGATGTGTGATGTGTATTGTGTGATGTGTATTGTGTGATGTGTGATGTGTATTGTGTGATGTGTGATGTGTATTGTGTGATGTGTGATGTGTATTGTGTGATGTGTGATGTGATTGTGTGATGTGTATTGTGTGATGTGTGTGAGTGTATTGTGTGATGTGTGATGTGTATTGTGTGATGTGTGATGTGTGTGTGATGTGTATTGTGTGATGTGTATTGTGTGATGTGTGATGTGTGATGTGTATTGTGTGATGTGTGATGTGTATTGTGTGATGTGTGATGTGTATTGTGTGATGTGTATTGTGTGATGTGTATTGTGTGATGTGTGATGTGTATTGTGTGATGTGTGATGTGTATTGTGTGATGTGTGATGTGTGATGTTGTGTGATGTGTATGTGTATTGTGTGAGTGGATGTGTATTGTGTGATGTATGGATAATTTGAGTATATGTTGAGTTGATATGGATTCGATCTCTGTAATGTGTATGTGATTTGTATATGAGAGATGGTCTTGAAATAATCTTAAATAACATACAGTATACCTAACAATTTATCAAAGGTATGGATGCCTTCTTAGAAACTGTAGAGAAATTGGGCAGGCTTATAACACATTATAAAAATATGAATAAAACTAAGAAAAATCTCCTTGAGCTATGTAAGAATAAGAAAATGTCAGAATAAGAAAATGTCAGAATAAGAAAATGTCAGAATAAGAAAATGTCAGAAAAAGAAAATGTAAGAATAAGAAAATGTCAGAAAAAGAAAATGTAGGAATAAGAAAATGTCAGAAAAAGAAAATGTCAGAAAAAGAAAATGTCAGAAAAAGAAAATGTCAGAATAAGAAAATGTCAGAATAAGAAAATGTAAGAATAAGAAAATGTAAGAAAAAGAAAATGTAAGAATAAGAAAATTTAGGAATAAGAAAATGTAGGAAAAAGAAAATGTCAGAATAAGAAAATGTCAGAAAAAGAAAATGTAGGAATAAGAAAATGTCAGAAAAAGAAAATGTCAGAAAAAGAAAATGTAGGAATAAGAAAATGTCAGAAAAAGAAAATGTCAGAAAAAGAAAATGTCAGAATAAGAAAATGTCAGAATAAGAAAATGTCAGAATAAGAAATGCAACTTACCATTCGTTCAAACCTTATAACACGTAACAAAAGGTTTATAACACTTACAAATATAATAATACAACTAAAAGCATCAACTTAAACTCACTATTCGTTCAAACTTGAGTAATGAGGAGCTGCCGTAAGCAATGATGAGGCTGTCTTCTACGTCGGCACAGAAGTGAGCGGCAATGATGGGCAGGGTGGCCTTGTCCTTGCCCTGCTGGAGGATGTGCAGCCGACCCGTCCTCTTGACCACAGCGTTGTTGGTGTTTCTGGGAAGGGAGGAATGAACAGAGGAAACCTGTTAATGCCATACACTAAGGTTCTACTTCTACACCATCCTCTATTCCAGGGTGCTCCATCTACAGGCCCAAGTACAACTAGTCATCGACTTACGACCTACGCAACTTACGACTGTTCGACTTTATGCCCGACGGTAAATGTTGATAAAATGTGTAGAAAGATTTTTTTTTTTTTTTTTTTTTTTTTTACATCAATGCCTATAGCGCCTGTAGGCTGTGACCTCCAGGGCAGGGATGGTAGGCCCTGGAGGTTCACTTGAGGGCTGTGATGGTTGGCCCTCGCCCGTGGTGGCGCAGGCAGGATTTTCATAGTGACGCCTTTAATTAGAGGCTCATGCCGTCCCCCTGTGTCCTCCGATGCACTCGCAATCGAAGGTAGAGTTAATGGACAGGGCATGTGGGTGTTTTTAGGCCACTCGATGGTGCAGAAATATTTAAAGTGGATTTACGGGCAGTGGCGTCACCGCGGGGGGGCTAAGGGGGACTTAGCCCCCCCCAAGTCAAGGACTCAGCCCCTCCAAAATTGAGCCAGGGTAAGGCAGTGGGTGGCAGGGTAACACAGGACGGGAGGCAGGTTAACACAGTGGTAGGCAGTTTAAGGCAGTGGGAGGCAGGGTAAGGCAGTGGGAGCCAGGGTAAGGCAATGGGAGGCAGGGTAACAAAGGACGGGAGGCAGGTTAACACAGTGGTAGGCAGGTTAAGGCAGTGGGAGGCAGGGTAAGGCAGTGGGAGCCAGGGTAAGGCAGTGGGAGGCAGGGTAACACAGGACGGGAGGCAGATTAACACAGTGGTAGGCAGGTTAAGGCAGTGGGAGGCAGGGTAAGGCAGTGGGAGCCAGGGTAAGGCAGTGGGAGCCAGGGTAAGGCAGTGGGAGGCAGGGTAACACAGGACGGGAGGCAGGTTAAGGCAGTGGGTGGCAGGGTAACACAGGACGGGAGGCAGGTTAACACAGTGGGAGGCAGGTTAAGGCAGTGGGTGGCAGGGTAACACAGGACGGGAGGCAGGTTAACACAGGACAGGAGGCAGGTTAAGGCAGTGGGAGCCAGGGTAAGGCAGTGGGAGGTAGGTTAACACAGTGGTATGCAGGTTAAGGCAGTGGGTGCCAGGGTAAGGCAGTGGGAGGCAGGGTAACACAGGACGGGAGGCAGGTTAACACAGGATGGGAGGCAGGTTAAGGCAGTGGGAGGCAGGGTAACACAGGACGGGAGGCAGGTTAAGGCAGTGGGAGCCAGGGTAAGGCAGTGGGAGGCAGGTTAACACAGTAGTATGCATGTTAAGGCAGTGGGTGCCAGGGTAAGGCAGTGGGTGGCAGGGTAACACAGGACGGGAGGCAGGTTAACACAGTGGTATGCAGGTTAAGGCAGTGGGAGCCAGGGTAAGGCAGTGGGAGGCAGGTTAACACAGTGGTATGCAGGTTAAGGCAGTGGGTGCCAGGGTAAGGCAGTGGGAGGCAGGGTAACACAGGACGGGAGGCAGGTTAACACAGGATGGGAGGCAGGTTAAGGCAGTGGGAGCCAGGGTAAGGCAGTGGGAGGCAGGGTAACACAGGACGGGAGGCAGGTTAACACAGGATGGGAGGCAGGTTAAGGCAGTGGGAGCCAGGGTAAGGCAGTGGGAGGCAGGGTAACACAGGACGGGAGGCAGGTTAAGGCAGTGGGAGCCAGGGTAAGGCAGTGGGAGGCAGGTTAACACAGTGGTATGCAGGTTAAGGCAGTGGGTGCCAGGGTAAGGCAGTGGGAGGCAGGGTAACACAGGACGGGAGGCAGGTTAACACAGGATGGGAGGCAGGTTAAGGCAGTGGGAGCCAGGGTAAGGCAGTGGGAGGCAGGGTAACACAGGACGGGAGGCAGGTTAAGGCAGTGGGAGCCAGGGTAAGGCAGTGGGAGGCAGGTTAACACAGTAGTATGCATGTTAAGGCAGTGGGTGCCAGGGTAAGGCAGTGGGTGGCAGGGTAACACAGGACGGGAGGCAGGTTAACACAGTGGTATGCAGGTTAAGGCAGTGGGAGCCAGGGTAAGGCAGTGGGAGGCAGGTTAACACAGTGGTATGCAGGTTAAGGCAGTGGGTGCCAGGGTAAGGCAGTGGGAGGCAGGGTAACACAGGACGGGAGGCAGGTTAACACAGGATGGGAGGCAGGTTAAGGCAGTGGGAGCCAGGGTAAGGCAGTGGGTGGCAGGGTAACACAGGACGGGAGGCAGGTTAACACAGGATGGGAGGCAGGTTAAGGCAGTGGGAGGCAGGGTAAGGCAGTGGGAGGCAGGGTAACACAGGACGGGAGGCAGGTTAAGGCAGTGGGAGCCAGGGTAAGGCAGTGGGAGGCAGGTTAACACAGTGGTATGCAGGTTAAGGCAGTGGGTGCCAGGGTAAGGCAGTGGGAGGCAGGGTAACACAGGACGGGAGGCAGGTTAACACAGGATGGGAGGCAGGTTAAGGCAGTGGGAGCCAGGGTAAGGCAGTGGGAGGCAGGGTAACACAGGACGGGAGGCAGGATAACACAGTGGTATGCAGGTTAAGGCAGTGGGTGCCAGGGTAAGGCAGTGGGAGGCAGGGTAACACAGGACGGGAGGCAGGTTAACACAGGATGGGAGGCAGGTTAAGGCAGTGGGAGGCAGGGTGACACAGGACGGGAGGCAGGTTAACACAGTGGTATGCAGGTTATGGCAGTGGGTGCCAGGGTAAGGCAGTGGGAGGCAGGGTAACACAGGACGGGAGGCAGGTTAACACAGTGGTATGCAGGTTACAGGCTGTGGAGGCAGGGTAACACAGGACGGGAGGCAGGTTAACACAGGATGGAGGCAGGTTAAGGCAGTGGGAGCCAGGGTAAGGCAGTGGGAGGCAGGGTAACACAGGATGGGAGGCAGGTTAACACAGTGGTATGCAGGTTAAGGCAGTGGGAGGCAGGGTAACACAGGACGGGAGGCAGGTTAACACAGTGGTATGCAGGTTAAGGCAGTGGGAGGCAGGTTTAATTGGCTTTTAGTTACTTTATCATGATCATGTATTTATTCTGTTTAACTACAGTATCCATGTACCTGTTTTTGTGCAATAAGGGAAAATACTTGAATATATTTAAAGTTTATATATATATATTTTTTTCATTATCAAGATAAAATCTTACTGAGAAACAAACCAAAAACATACATTGTGCAATTCCTTTGTGTTTGTTAGTGGAGAGAGAAAAATGGCAATTTTATTATTTTGTATAAACAGAATAAAAATTTTCTTCAAATTATCAAATTTAGTTAATATGGTATGATGCATGGTATAACTCTATTAATTTATGTGTCATGTAATTAAAGCTTAATTCCACTTTCTTCTCTTTTTTGGGCCTCAAAATTACCCTGGAACAGATTAATTTTCAAAATTACCCCCCAATCCCCCAGCTGGATAGCCCATCACCACCCCGAGGCTAAAGCCCCCCCCAATTTTTTTTCCTGGTGAAGCCACTGATTACGGGTCTCACTCGGGATTGAACTCGTCGTCTTCTAGAACGCCACACGGTGACGCTAACTACTCTGTTACTGCCTCCCCAAGACAGTGGTGATACGATGGTTATAACAATAATGAACAAAGAGAATGTTGATAAAATATGACTTAAAGATGATTATAATATCATCACACAGTATAATATTATAATACACAGTATACACACAACCCTCATTTTCCCGGACATCGGATTTGCCGGACAAAATCCGAGGTCCGGTGATATGTCAGAGTCCCGGACAAATGCCTGGCCCAGTCTGAAAATCAACAAAGTTGTCCGGCGGTCCGAGCGTCTCCTGTCACCCCTGGACAGTGTCTGCGCTTCCCGCCAGGTGGCAGCATGCTCAGCGGTCGTATTGTTTACATTTGGACACACAACACTCACGGTTCACCTGCATTGCCTCCGTCAGTCCCCTGACCCCCACTGCCCCTGGTGCAGGAACGTCTCTGAGACTATTGAACACTTTCTGCTGCCTCCCGCCAGGTGGCAGCATGCTCAGCGGTCGTATTGTTTACATTTAAGCACATGACACTCACAGTTCACCTGCACCGCCTCCGTCAGTCCCCTGGCCCCCACTGTCACTCGTGCAGGAACGTCTCTGAGACTATTGAACACTTTCTGCTGCCTCCCGCCAGGTGGCAGCATGCTCAGCGGTTGTATTGTTTACATTTGAGCACACGACACTCACGGTTCACATGCACATGCGTCAGTCCCCTGACCCCCCCTGTTGGGGACTGTTGCGATTCCCGGACTTTTGCGGTTCCCGGACCAGTGCTCCCCCGTATTAGTCCAGGAAAACGAGGGTTGTGTGTAATTATAACATAGGCCGACTTATGACCAGATCAACTTACAACCGGTCAGTCGTAACCAATCAAAGTCGTAAGTCGACAACTAGTTGTACGCTTCCAAGTACCTCTATCACTACATCTATCCGTTACCTGACAATGACCTAATATCACTAAAAGTCTAGTCTCATACAAAGAGAACAGGCCAAGCCTCCCTGTCTCTGCGGCCTTGGAGGTGAGGGAGTCAGGACGTCCTTCTTACCCATTGAGGTGCTGGCTGAAGAGAGTGAGGTCGCCCTTGAGGGTGGTGACGGCCAGGATGACGGTGTTGTTGTGCAGCTCCACGGCCTGCACGCCCGCCACCTGGTGCCCCACCATGAAGCTGGCCACGGGCTCACCACTCTCACTGGTCACGTCCCTGCACAGGATGAGATACGATTTAGAACAAGGGAGGGGGAGGAGAATAAGAGGGATGGAGCATACAGGATGGAGAATAAGAGGGTTGGAGCATACAGGATGGAGAATAAGAGGGTTGGAGCATACAGGATGGAGAATAAGAGGGTTGGAGTATACAGGATGGAGAATAAGAGGGTTGGAGCATACAGGATGGAGAATAAGAGGGTT
Source organism: Chionoecetes opilio (assembly GCA_016584305.1). Classification (NCBI taxonomy): domain Eukaryota; kingdom Metazoa; phylum Arthropoda; class Malacostraca; order Decapoda; family Majidae; genus Chionoecetes; species Chionoecetes opilio. Next base: position 108,631 of record JACEEZ010010144.1, on the reverse strand, counting down.
GGAGTATACAGGATGGAGAATAAGAGGGTTGGAGCATACAGGATGGAGAATAAGAGGGTTGGAGTATACAGGATGGAGAATAAGAGGGTTGGAGCATACAGGATGGAGAATAAGAGGGTTGGAGCATACAGGATGGAGAATAAGAGGGTTGGAGCATACAGGATGGAGAATAAGAGGGTTGGAGCATACAGGATGGAGAATAAGAGGGTTGGAGCATACAGGATGGAGAATAAGAGGGTTGGAGCATACAGGATGGAGAATAAGAGGGTTGGAGTATACAGGATGGAGAATAAGAGGGTTGGAGTATACAGGATGGAGAATAAGAGGGTTGGAGTATACAGGATGGAGAATAAGAGGGTTGGAGTATACAGGATGGAGAATAAGAGGGTTGGAGCATACAGGATGGAGAATAAGAGGGTTGGAGCATACAGGATGGAGAATAAGAGGGTTGGAGCATACAGGATGGAGAATAAGAGGGTTGGAGCATACAGGATGGAGAATAAGAGGGTTGGAGCGTACAGGATGGAGAATAAGAGGGTTGGAGTATACAGGATGGAGAATAAGAGGGTTGGAGCATACAGGATGGAGAATAAGAGGGTTGGAGTATACAGGATGGAGAATAAGAGGGTTGGAGCATACAGGATGGAGAATAAGAGGGTTGGAGCATACAGGATGGAGAATAAGAGGGTTGGAGCGTACAGGATGGAGAATAAGAGGGATGGAGCGTACAGGATGGAGAATAAGAGGGTTGGAGTATACAGGATGGAGAATAAGAGGGTTGGAGTATACAGGATGGAGAATAAGAGGGTTGGAGCATACAGGATGGAGAATAAGAGGGTTGGAGTATACAAGATGGAGAATAAGAGGGTTGGAGTATACAGGATGGAGAATAAGAGGGTTGGAGCATACAGGATGGAGAATAAGAGGGTTGGAGCATACAGGATGGAGAATAAGAGGGTTGGAGCATACAGGATGGAGAATAAGAGGGTTGGAGCGTACAGGATGGAGAATAAGAGGGTTGGAGTATACAGGATGGAGAATAAGAGGGATGGAGCGTACAGGATGGAGAATAAGAGGGTTGGAGCATACAGGATGGAGAATAAGAGGGTTGGAGCGTACAGGATGGAGAATAAGAGGGTTGGAGCATACAGGATGGAGAATAAGAGGGTTGGAGCGTACAGGATGGAGAATAAGAGGGATGGAGCGTACAGGATGGAGAATAAGAGGGTTGGAGTATACAGGATGGAGAATAAGAGGGTTGGAGTATACAGGATGGAGAATAAGAGGGTTGGAGCATACAGGATGGAGAATAAGAGGGTTGGAGTATACAGGATGGAGAATAAGAGGGTTGGAGCATACAGGATGGAGAATAAGAGGGTTGGAGCATACAGGATGGAGAATAAGAGGGTTGGAGCATACAGGATGGAGAATAAGAGGGTTGGAGCATACAGGATGGAGAATAAGAGGGTTGGAGTATACAGGATGGAGAATAAGAGGGTTGGAGCATACAGGATGGAGAATAAGAGGGTTGGAGCATACAGGATGGAGAATAAGAGGGATGGAGTATACAGGATGGAGAATAAGAGGGTTGGAGTATACAGGATGGAGAATAAGAGGGTTGGAGCATACAGGATGGAGAATAAGAGGGTTGGAGTATACAGGATGGAGAATAAGAGGGATGGAGCGTACAGGATGGAGAATAAGAGGGTTGGAGAATAAGAGGGTTGGAGCATACAGGATGGAGAATAAGAGGGTTGGAGTATACAGGATGGAGAATAAGAGGGTTGGAGTGTACAGGATGGAGAATAAGAGGGTTGGAGCATACAGGATGGAGAATAAGAGGGATGGAGCATACAGGATGGAGAATAAGAGGGTTGGAGCATCCAGGATGGAGAATAAGAGGGTTGGAGCATACAGGATGGAGAATAAGAGGGTTGGAGCATACAGGATGGAGAATAAGAGGGTTGGAGCATACAGGATGGAGAATAAGAGGGTTGGAGCATACAGGATGGAGAATAAGAGGGTTGGAGTATACAGGATGGAGAATAAGAGGGTTGGAGCATACAGGATGGAGAATAAGAGGGATGGAGCATACAGGATGGAGAATAAGAGGGTTGGAGCATACAGGATGGAGAATAAGAGGGTTGGAGCATACAGGATGGAGAATAAGAGGGTTGGAGCATACAGGATGGAGAATAAGAGGGTTGGAGTATACAGGATGGAGAATAAGAGGGTTGGAGTATACAGGATGGAGAATAAGAGGGTTGGAGTATACAGGATGGAGAATAAGAGGGTTGGAGTATACAGGATGGAGAATAAGAGGGTTGGAGCATACAGGATGGAGAATAAGAGGGTTGGAGCATACAGGATGGAGAATAAGAGGGTTGGAGCATACAGGATGGAGAATAAGAGGGTTGGAGCATACAGGATGGAGAATAAGAGGGTTGGAGCGTACAGGATGGAGAATAAGAGGGTTGGAGTATACAGGATGGAGAATAAGAGGGTTGGAGCATACAGGATGGAGAATAAGAGGGTTGGAGTATACAGGATGGAGATTAAGAGGGTTGGAGCATACAGGATGGAGAATAAGAGGGTTGGAGTATACAGGATGGAGAATAAGAGGGTTGGAGCATACAGGATGGAGAATAAGAGGGTTGGAGCATACAGGATGGAGAATAAGAGGGTTGGAGCATACAGGATGGAGCATACAGGATGGAGAATAAAGAGAGGAGGGGGAGGAGAATAAGAGGGTTGGCGAACAAGAGAGGAGGAATAGGAGAACAAGAGAGGAGGAATAGGAGAACAAGAGAGGAGGAAAAGGAGAATAAGATGGAGAGCAAGACAAGAGTATGTATAGTAAATAAAGACTCTTCTGTTATGGCTGCTCCTGTGAGAAAGTTCAAAGGAATGAGTCAAAATAGTTCATATCATATAAAAAACAAAGAGTAATTTTCATCCTTAGTATCATGTTTATCAGTAACCTACAAATGACAAGTAGAGGTGGATATACGGGATAGATGGTTCAAGTTGACATGTATTGATATCACAGCACTTTCCAGGCACTGTTTAAGTATCAATTAGTGATATTATGGCATTACCTTTTCCTTTATGAACTATACCACATATATAATAAGATTTAAAGAGAAAATGTAAAAGTTTCACAGTATAAGTATCAGTGATGGATAATTATAAGATATGAGTGTCAAGGCTTAGCATGTCAATAAGTGAGAGCCTGCCAGTTGTGGTCATCATGGAAGGACATAGTCATACAGCAAATATTTTAGCAGTGGGCCGACTGTCAGGCACCTCAATAGTCAAGGATTAATGATTTTTTATGAATTAGGTCATTATGTTGTATTATTTGAGAACCCAGAAAAAAGTTACAGGTTCTTCAGTCTTATTGCAGTGGTTTTTCAATATTAGAAGGCAAGATTCAACCAACATAAACATTCAATACCCAGATTTTTTTACAAAGCAGAATAAAGAGAATAATCAAGACATCAAAAACTCACCAAGCATAAAGAATAAAACCAGAAAAAGGTTACAAGATCTATAGTCTTATTCCAAATCTTATTAATATCAGAAGGCAAGATTCTACAACCAAAATCAAAATCTAATTGACCCTGAATTGTTTACAGAGCAGAATAAAGAATATTTGAAAATAAAGTATAAGAACATAAAATAAGAAATATAGTATAAACAATATAGTACAGTATAAATAGTATAGTCATATAGTAAAATAATAATACAGTATAGTATAAAATATAGAATACTTGATTGATTTAACCCCTTCACACCCAGATCTTTCCTTTGCTATATAAAATCATCTGTTATTAGCCATAAAATTACAAAAAAGTAACTAAATAAACCAAATTAGCTAATGGACAAGGATACTAAACAGGTCATATCTATAAAATATTGCTTATATTCACTAAAAATCGTCTAAAGGTACCCAAATTACAATGGAAATTACGTTCTGGGCCTCAAGGGGTTAATGCCAAAAAAGGGGGAAATGTGCCAGACATCAGAGGTCATAGGGCACTAAAAATATAGTAAAAGAATAAAGAATATTTTAGCAAGCTGAATAAAGAGATATATAAGAGAGAATCATTAAAACATCAGCACAAACTCACCAGGCGTAAACAAATCTGTCATCCGGGGAGCACGAGAGGAAGTAGCGGTCGGGGTGGCTCTGTGTGGGCAGCGGCAGGAGCTGAGCCACTGTGGAGGTGTGCCCGGTGAAGCTCTTCTTGACCTTCACTCCACCTTTCTTCTGCAGTACTATGTGTTCAATCCCGCTCTTGGCGACGCACAGGCTCCGTCCATTCAGGGCACACAGGGAGGAGCCGCCACGCACCTCCACACACCTGCACACACACCACCACAGCTATCAGTACACATCACCCATCAACTAAATAATCAGTAAAAATCAGTAAACCAACAGTACACCAATCAGTAAATAATCAGTAAAAATCAGTAAACCCTCAGTATAACGACCCAATCGACACATCACCACAGTTATTACTACACACATTTATTATCTGTATTCTCTTACTGTCTTCTTTATAGGGACTGGCAACTAAGTGGGCTTTTTGTTACCTCTTTTTTTTCTCCCTTGGCCAGTCCTTTGTGATGTAAGAAAAAAGAAAAAGAAAAAAAAAAAGAAAAAAACCATTCATCAACTATCTAAATAATACAACACTTTTTAGATCTGGACTTTAAAATCATGGTTACTCTGGATATTTATTATTTCATTGTTCAGTCTGTTCCACATCTAAGTACAGTGCTCGCTTGTATTTGGCGGGTGATGGGCCAAATTCTAATTCGCCAAATGCAAGAGTATTGTACACCGATAAGGAAAACTCTGTGTATGTGTGTTTGCCACCAAAAAATTAGAAGGGAACTTTAACCAGAAGGAGACGAAAATGGGGGTAAAATAAGCAATGGAGAAAACATGATTGAGAGAGAGAGAGAGAGCGAGAGGAGAGAGAGAGAGAGAGGAGAGGAGAGCGAGAGAGAGCGAGAGCGAGAGCGAGAGCGAGAGCGAGAGCGAGAGCGAGAGCGAGAGAGAGAGAGCGAGAGAGAGAGAGAGAGAATTTTACTCACGCTGTCCTTTCACCCGTGAGCACATTCCACTTGACCACCGTGTTGTCTGCTGATAGTGTGAAGAGCACCGTGGGTAGCAACCAGGCCAGGTCCACCACGGCCTGGGGCTGTGAGTGGTGGAGGGTGGCCAGCAGCTCTCTCTTCTCTGGGCAGTAGACCAGCACGGTGCCCTGTAGCGTGGCCACAGCCAGCACACTGCTCCTACCCTCCCCCCGGGCCTGCTTGCTCTTTTTCTTGGCAATAACCTGGTGGACGGAACACATCAGTGGATCCCTCGATGAATGCATTAAGTGAGACGAACTAAGGAAACATTTACTTGTAGTTAAAATGCCATAACTGCTTATGGTTAGTTTTCCATCAACAGTCTGGTGTGAAAACACAGGCTGAAGTACAGGAGTACCTACTATATTTTCTCTAATGTTTTGTGCATAAAGTCTCTTTAAGAGAGAACTACTTGCTTGAAAAAACACAGCAATCCTGCTTCAGCCTATGTTTTCCTAGGTACCACCTCTGACATCACTTGTCTAATCTTTGTCCATCAATAGTCTCTTACTTCTTTGTAACTGAAGTTTGATTACACCCCAAAGTGAAGACTTTCACTTGGGTAGAAATGTTGGTATGGCCGACTCTTACCTGGGGTGAATACTGGATGCAGGAAGGTTTGGCCATGAGGTGACTGGCCGGCTGGTACTCATGGTCCAGGACGCCGGTTGCCGTGTCCCACACCCTCACCATCCCATCTGGTCCAACTTGACTTAGCTTCTCCCCGGAAGGGGAGAAACTATAGAACTTGCCTTGCATTTCTCTCTCCTGAAGTAAAGAAAGTGAATCTTAAGAGTGAGTAATTAAGAGTTTAATTTGAAGTTCAGTTATTTTAATTTGAAGTACAGTTATTCTAATTTAAAGTTCAGTTGTTTTAATATAAACTTCAGTTGTTTTAATATAAACTTCAGTTGTTTTAATTTAAAGTTCAGTTGTTTTAATTTAAAGTTCAGTTGTTTTAATTTACAGTTCAGTTGTTTTAATTTAAAATTCAGTTGTTTTAATTTGAAGTTCAGTTGTTTTAATTTGAGAGTGAGAAGGTGTAGTACTTCTAGTAGCTATATACAGTACAGCATACATGTTGCTGGACATAACTAATTTGCATGTTTCTTAGGTTTTAGACATCCTGAAAAATAAGCGAATCATAGCAAACATGTGAAATAAATGTGAAACCATCAAAAGGGGAATTAGTACCTGCTTGATGCACAGCAGCTAAGAGTCACTTTGCTGCCCCACCCATCAACACCAAATGTGTATCTTGCCCATCACCCAAAATTAAGCTCAGCTAACCTAACCCATACTGGTTCAGGAGGATATCATTATCATGGAATTGTAGATCTGCTGCAGTAAAAGCAAATTGCAATCATGTTATAATGACTATAGCCTTTTTCCCCTACTGATACAGTATAAAATAGATAATTTGTTGGCATATGATAAGTGAACCACGGTAAATTCACTAAATAAGTGGAGATATGTATAAGTTTTCCATAATATATAGAAAAAGTTAGGCCAAAAAGCCATCGACGCCTGCGAGCAGACATCAATAAGGTGAGTTCTTTCCACTAAGTTAGGAGGTTAGATGTAGGGTTAGATTTAGTTAGCAATGCATGCTTCACCACCAGCATGATTGTAGGATAGACTTGACGTAACATTGAGTTAGAAATTAGCTCTATGGCAGGCGCAGGTTAGGCCGGCGGGGTGGGAGGTGCCAAGGACGGCGTCTTGGCTTAACATTTTCCAAATTATAATGGAAAATGTATAGCTATATATCTCCGCTTATGTAATGAACTAAGAGGGTTGGAGGTGACCTGAACCCATTTCCAGGGTAAGATTACAAGTAGATTGTTTAGTTTAGGCGACATTGGTTGATTAGTCTTGTGAATCTTCACCACAATGTTTTCCCCTCCACAGGGATATTTCTCTAGAGCACAGTAACGGGTTCTCCCTAGATAACATTAATATGATGGAGTCTTGCGGTTTACGGTCTTTTCGCCCACATTAAATAGTCTGTTCGGCAGTGTTCGCCCACAAGTATTATTCAATACACAAATAATGTAGTAATAACTATCTTAACACCTATTAAAAACATGAGAACATTAAAATTCAAGAACTCATTTTCCTTCCAAAAACCTAACCTAACCTTAACCTAACTTTAACCTCTTAATATTACAACTGCAATCTAATGTGGGCGAAATGCCTACAGCGTGTGGACGAATTTAATTTGGGCGAAATGACCTTTTGGTGTGGGCGAAATGACATGAGTGAAATGACTGGATACCAGTCTTGCTGTAAGGGGGGGGGGGCTATAGGGGGCCTAGCCCACTTTCCCACCATGTCCCCAACCAGTGGGTGGATGTGGTGCAGATGTAAGGTACTGCTTCACCCCTTCCCCCATGTCCACCTCCACACCCATCGGTTAGAGGGAGTTTCGTACACAAGTTGTTTCGTACCCAGGTTTTGTTAGTTGTTTCGTACACTGATTGAGTTTTTTCGTACATACCTGGTGTCGTTTTGTAACTAGTAATCAAGTTAGTTCAACTCTAAGCTGAGTGTACGAAACGACTATGGTTTCATATAGACTACTTAACAACTTTTCGGTGTACGAATCTACTAGCGTACGAAACAACTTGTGTACGAACTGACTGCACCTCCACCCATCCACCACTGACACGGGAGGTGGATGGCAGTCTGGCATGCACGGTGGAGCGAGCAGCCGTGCACCCTCACTCCCTCCACCTGTCCACTCCCTCCACATCGAACACTGCACAACCAACCCCACAACACCCACTCCACCACCCTGGAAACACCCGCACCACCACAGGACGAGCGCCGAGGAGCCAGGCCCAACGCGCCACAACAAGCACAGACTACTACGCTGTGGCACATTTAAACAAGAAATAAACGAATATACGTGGAAATGAACACTGTCGCACCTTGTTTCCTCACATATACACTTATTTCCCTGCTTGTAGCGTCCCTGTAGGAGTAGGTTAGGAGGATCAGGGCCTCGGTAGCACTTCGAGAGTGGTCCCCATGTGGTGTTTGTGGAGGCAACTTGGCAAGACGTAAAACACTGCAACCTTTATGGCAACACTGCTATATAGTCAACACACACGCGGCTCTGTTTTTGTTTTTTACAGTTCAATGGTATTAATAGGGGATTATGATGCATTTTCTAACATATAGTAGAAGTAATTAATGTCTACAGTGGCTCAAATAAGTAGTTATATGTTATGATAGTGTTATGTTCGACATGCGTGGAATATTTACGTGCTCGCCTCAATGGCAACACTATATGGGATTCAATTGTGTTTGATAGCCCTTACGGGAAACAAAATAGACTCGTTTGATCCTTTTTTCTTAGTATACGAATAGTGTTTATTAGAGGCTTTGTACTCACGTGTTACCCCGTTATCTAAACTAAATAGGGTATTGATGATGATGATAGTGATGGCGGTGCTGAAAAACTGCTGATGAAGAACTACATCTGTAATGCGAGAAAATGGGTTAATCCTGTGACTCATGATTGACGAAAAGTTTGCATTGAGTGGTGAGAGTAAAGTAATATATAAATGTCTAGTAATTATTTTCCTTCACTCCTCAGTCCTTAATCAATAGATATAGGTTCCGACAATATTTTGTGCCCGCGGTCGCTAGTGACGTCACGGCAAGAAGGCAAGGAAGGGAGAAGGTAGCCATGCTTTCTCTCTCTCTCGCCAAGCCTTGCCGGGACAACACGTGCAGGGAGTTGTGTCTTACAACCCTTTTCAAAGGGTTTTGGAGCTGAACTGAGTGAGCTGGCTGAGCTGGCTGAGCTGAGGGGGTGGTTTAGCCCATGAGGGGACCCACGTGTGTGCTGATGGAGGTTGTGGGGAGCTGAGCTGAGTGGATGACTGTGGACACACCAGTGTATACAGCTAAGGCCATGATTCATCGCGAGTGTGTGTGTGTATAGGTACTTTGGACCCGGACGAAATGGGCCGCCCGTATAATCAAGCATAAAGGACGGAAGGGGGAGCGCGAGGGCGGCGCCGCCCTCGCGCACCCCCTTCCGTCCTTTATGCTTATAATTACAGTCTTTGCTCTCTGTTCACAGGGACCGTCAACCATTCACATGGTATGAGCGAACGCTTTCGATGGTGTGACTGCTGGTGCAATCAGAGCGCGCACGCTTCAGTTGGTGTCACAGCATAATTAATCTTCATGTAGAGTGATGCTTACATCGACATCTACAAATCGATCTTAACTATTTTATGAAATTTGAAGATCACCGTTGTGTGTTGTTATTTGTTTACACACGTTCATTCGCCATTATTCAATTGAAAGATTGCCTCAGTTCTATTTGATGATCATCCGGTGTCGCAAGTACGATGTACTACATCGACCGTAGATATCGCACTCCATGCTTTCTTGCCGTGGGCGCACAAGTTGCGTACATCTTATGCAGTTAGCTGGTACATCGCCGGGTTGATTCACGTGATTTTCGACAGCAGCCATGACTATTTGTTCAAGATCAAAATGATTATGACGACCAAGTTAATAATCGCGCTTTATATACTGAGGCCTTCCTCCCCCTCCCCCACCTCCCGCGATCGCCGCGAGGGCGGCGCGCTCCTCGTCCCGTCCTTTATGCTTGATTATACGGGCGGCCCATTTGTATCGGCGGCCCATTTCGTCCGACGCCGGTACTTTACATAGTGACTGTGGGGTAAAGGAATTCTTGGGTTTTTGTTAAACACGAGTGAGAGTCGCGTCGTGTCGGGGATTGTATTGTGCCGTGATTTTTTTGGTGAAACCTTAGGTTGAGTGGGGATGTGAATACTGGTCCGACAGTATGTGATAATATACAGAAATCCTGTTAACGAGTCGTTTATTAAGTTCCAGTTATACTCACATATTCTCTAAATCTTTAAATTTTTTTTCCCACTTATTGTGGGTGGTGGCAGCGTAATCGCCAGGTTTGTGGAGCCCTTCGAGTTAACATCAAGCTATAAGGGGGGGCGCTACACATCCAGTCTACAGTATTGAAAGAAAGAAAAGTGTGAGGCTACAACAACCTTACCTACGTAGAGGAGGAAGAGGATATAGTGGGGGAGTATTTGTTCGGAGATGGGAATGTGGAAGAAGCAAAAAGAACAATCAACAGTTTTTGGATGACCAAAGAAAATAAGAAGAAAGAAAAAGAAAGAAACTAATAAGATAGAATAAGAGAAGTAAACTAATTAAAGACCCAGACAGCAAGAAGAAACACGTCAGGGAGTGCCGTTGAAAAAGGCCTGACTCCCGACCAACAACTGAACTGAACTGAACTGAGAAGGCTAATAACAGAGAGCTTCACCGAAAGGTGTCACTCGGGCGATATAACATGGAGCGCCATTTTGATTTCATGGACGACAGCGATCCTAGCGGAGGGAGCCTGCACTGACAGTCGCCCGTGCGGATTGAGGCTAGGGGGAATCGCTCCTACTTTTGGTGATGATGGGGTGATAATGGAAGGTGGGAGAGAGGGAAGGAAGGAGATATGAGAGAAGGAAAGGAGGAATAAGGAGTAAGGAAGAAATTGGAGGGATGAAGAGAGTCGGAAGAGGAACTGACGAGGAAAGAAATAAGGAATCAAAGGGAGGGAATTCCTCCACTCACCCATTAGCCTACCCATCACCACACACCCATTCACTCACCCATTACCCATCACCCCCCACCCATTCACTCACCCATTACCCATCATCCCACACCCATTCGCTCACCCATTTCCCTTGTCTGGCACATTCACCTTTTTGGCATTAAATCAATCAATCACCCATTTCCCATCACCCCCAACCCATTACCCATCACCCCCCACCCATTCAATCACCCATCACCCCACACCCATTCACTCACCCATTACCCATCACCCCCACCCATTCACTCACCCATCACCCCCAACCCATTCACTCACCCATTACTCATCACCCCCAACCCATTACCCATCAACCCCAACCCATTCACTCACCCATTACCCATCACCCCCAACCCATTCACTCACCCATTACCCGTCACCCCCACCTATTCCCTCACCCCCAACCCATTCACTCACCCATTACCCATCACCCCCCACCCATTCCCCCACCCATTCACTCACCCATCACCTCACACCCATTACCCATCACCCCCACCCATTCACTCACCCATTACCCATCACCACCCACCCACCCATTTTGACTTCAGCGAAAACAAAATGTGTGTAGGGGGAAAGGGTATTGAGATTGGAGACAATTTATTGGAATGACGGGGCTTCGGTATGAAATACAAAAGGAACAAAAGGTGTAATAACAAAAAAATACATCCATCAATACCACTTCAGTTCATTATTTTAACTTAATACTACATATATTTGCGTCTTGGGGTATTGAAAAGGCACAACACCGTGCACAGTAATGATATAAGTATATTGACACTTTTGAGCCCCCCCAAATTTAGGGGGAACTCCCAATTCTGGGAACCCTGTAACCACTTCAGTTCATTATTTTAACGTAATACTACATATATTTGCGTCTTAGGGTATTGAAAAGGCACAACACCGTGTACAGTAATGATATAAGCATTTTGACACTTTTGACGGAAGTCTCCATCCGCATAGCGGCCCCACTGGTTCAAAATCCAAAATGGCGCGGCCCGAGTGACACCTCTCTGTGAAGCTCTCTCCTAATAATAATAAGAACATAAGGAAGCTACAAGAGGCTGCGAGACCTACATGTGGTAGTTCCTGTTACTTAACACTGCCTACATCCACCTTTCATCCCCATCCATGAAATTGTCTAGCCTCCTATTAAAACTCTTTATTGACTATTTAAAACTCCCTATTGACTAAAAACTCCCTATTGACTAAAAACTCCCAATTAACTAAAAACTCCCTATTAACTAAAAACTCTCAATTGACTAAAAACTCTATTGACTAAAAACTCCCTATGAACTAAAAACTCCCTATTGACTAAAAACTCCCTATTGACTAACAATAGGCGAGTTTTCTGGAAAGCTAACGCCGCCAGATGTCTCTCGCGCTCTCACTTCCTCTGCCCCTTTCAGCCTGAATGCTCTATCATTTACCGTAAATTTCCTGTACTTCTTCGGGACATATCAGAATTACCCAAAATACAATAACTGAAACAGTTCTTAATAAAAATTGTAGTTTACCATTTTATTTTTCTGCACTTGATGAAAATACTGGCAAAACATAGAATACTTGAAAACTATATTTTTTTAAATCGTCTTTTCATGGAAACACTGCAAGTTCAAGCAGAATGAGGCTTCAGGAAGTATGTACTTGTATGTAAGCTTTCGCTCAGTACCTGTTTTGGGTGTGTCTGTCTCTCTTGCGACGAACATTTAACCAAGAAGTAATTTAAGTGCTTGGCACCTCAACGACAGTCCTGTATGCAAGACAGTTGAAACGTTTGTTTACTAAATACAAGCGGGAGCTCCGCCGCCACATTCTCTCCCTCTGATCACCCTATGTCCTCTGGTTTATCCTTTATCAACAGGTTTATCTGTTAAGGAAGAAGACTAACTCAGTCAGTGCGGGAATCTTTAAAGACAATAAAAATACAAGGAGTTCGGTAGAGGAAGGAGAAATGACGTTTGGAGAAACATGGGTTGTTTGTTTTCTGAAGGACAAGGCAAGAAGAGGAAACAAAATCGTAATTAGGAATCAGGATATGCATGGGGGTAAATAAGAAAATGTTCTCGGAGGCAGAGAACTTGAAGCTCAGAGCACGAAATAAGGAGACGAAAGTCTCCGGTATGTGGGAGCGGATGCCGCGAATATTCCAGTAGAGGACAGACAGTGTGAAGAGATCAGCGGGTGATGATAGTTAGGATGACAGCCTCTGGGGTTGAGGGGTTAGGAGTATCAGGGATGTGAGCCGTGAGGTAAGGGAGCGGCGGCCAGCAGGTGCTGGTGGAGCTGAGCTGAGTCCCTAGCGGTGTGATGACAACAGGAAAGTGAGTGATAACAGATCCTGACCGCGGGATGGTTTCTGTGGAGATGCTGAACGCCACACTGTGTTTTGGTTATATTTTCGTCGTAAGAGAGACAGACACACCCAAAACAGGTACTCAGCGAATGCTTACATACAAGTAGATATTTCCTGAAGCCTCATTCTGCTTGAACTTGCGTATTTTCATGAAAAGACGATTTTTAAAGATTGAGTTTTCAAGTATTCAATTGTTTTGCCAATATTTTCATCAAGTGCAGAAAAATAATATGATAAACTACATTTTTATTAAGAACTGTTTCAGTTGTTGTATTTTGGGTAATTCTGATAATTCCCGAAGAAGTACAGGGAATTTACGGTAAATGATAGAGCATTCAGGCTCAAAGGGGCAGAGGAAGTGAGAGTGCGAGAGACATCTGCCGGCGTTAGCTTTGAAAACTCCTCGACTAAACACTCCCTATTAACTAAAAACTCTATTGACTAAAAACTCCCTATTGACTAAAAACTCCCTATGAACTAAAAACTCCCTTTTGACTAAAAACTCCCTATAGGTGCCTTGCACATGACGTCACAGCCCTCGTTGTGGCTGCGACAGAGTCGGACAGACGCGGGAGATGCGAGCTGGAGGACCAACAAACTGCACTTGCTGCCCGTGTTTGCCAGCTTATGGTAGTTTTCCCCTACCAAATATATGTTTATCAGTATAAAAGATATACTGTTATCTTCGGAAATGTTTGTTCTATAATATTATCAAATAAAAAACCGTAAAACACACTAAAGAAAGACCATTATGAGACTCTCAAGAAATATGCATGAACATAATATTCACCAGCGCCAGCTCCCATTTAATATTTTGCGAGAAAACGTTTTACATGGATAATATCAATAGAAGCGGAATTTCATTAGCTTTTCATTGATATATTTCGTTTTCTGATAAATGAATTAGAACCATGCATAAATGAGCGTTAACTAAATAAATAACATCATGAAATCGGGTAAATTTTCCCGATTGGTGAGGTTATTTATTTAGTTAACGCTAATGTATGCATGGTTCTAATTAATTTATCAGAAAACGAAATATATCAATGGAAAGCAAATGAAATTCCGCTTCTATTGATATTATCTATGTAAAAAGTTTTCTCGCAAAGTATTAAATGGCGAAGAGTTTAATAGAATATTAAGTTCATGCATATTTATTGAGAGTCTCATAATGGCCTTTCTTTAGTGTGTTTTACGGGTTTTTATTTGATAGTATTGTAGAACAAACATTTCCGAAGATGACAGTATACCTTTTATACTGATAAACATATATTTGGTAGGGGAAAACTACCATAAGCTGGCAAACACGGGCAGCAAGTGGAGTTTGTTGGTCCTCCAGCTCGCATCTCCCGCGTCTGTCGCAGCCACAACAAGGGCTGTGACGTCACGTGCAAGGCACCTATTGATTAAAAACTTCCTATTGACTAAAAACACCCTATTGACTAAAAACTCCCTATTAACTAAAAACTCCCTATTAACTAAAAACTCTCTATTGACTAAAAACTCCCTATTGACTAAAAACTCCCTATTGACTAAAAACTCCCTATTGACTAAAAACTCCCTATTGACTAAAAACTCACTATTGACTAAAAACTCCCTATTGACTAAAATCCCTATTGACTAAAAACTCCCTATAACTAAAAACTCCCTATTGACTAAATACTCTCTATTGACTAAAAACTTCCTATTGACTAAAAACTCCCTATTGACTAAAAACTCCCTATTGACTAAAAACTCCCTATTGACTAAAAACTCCCTATTGACTAAAAACTCTCTATTGACTAAAAACTCCCTATTGACTAAAAGCTCCCTAATGACTAAAAACTCCCTATTAACTAAAAACTCCCTATTGACTAAAAACTCCCTATTGACTAAAAGCTCCCTATTGACTAAAAACTCCGTTGACTAAAAACTCCCTATTAACTAAAAAACTCCCTATTGACTAAAAACTCCCTATTGACTAAAAACTCCCTCTTGACTAAAAGCTCTCTATTGACTATAAGCTCTATTGACTAAAAACTCCCTATTGACTAAAAACTCCCTATTGACTAAACACTCCCTATTGACTAAAAACTCCCTAATGACTAAAAACTCCCTATTGACTAAGGGTTTAAGATTGGGTAAGACTAAATAAGGTATCATGAACATTGCCTCCTCTAATTGTCTAGCCTCCTATTAAAACTCCCTATTGACTTATTGACTATTGACCTATTGACTTGAGCCTCCCTATTGCCTCTATCCACCTTTCATCCACAATGATGATAATGAAGACGATGAAGAAGGTGGTGTTCATAATACTACAAGGAAGGAATCAGAAACATGAAACAGAGAATAACAATATAAGAAAAAAAGGTAGCTACAAGAGGCCGTGAGACCTACACGAGGTAGTTCCTGTTCCTCCTCACACACACAGAATGGAAGAGGTTGGAGGTGTAGGAAATTGTATAAACAGATAGCAAGAATAAAGCAAGGGATAAAATATACGTGAAAATATCAATTAACACCAGTGAGAAGGGGACCATTTATGGTGTACACAATTATTGACAGCGAGCTTCGCTCGCTGTAAGACCCGTGGAACCAAGTTTCCGCCAAAAAGTGTATAGCTACTCCTAAATATTGTCGGATTGAGCTGAAATTTGACATGCAAGTAGTGCTGTCAAAATCAATGGGGGTCGTCGGAAGAATTATTTTGCGTAAAACAAGCCCTTAATGAGTAATTAGCGTAAACTACTCCTAATTATTGTCGGATTGAGCTGAAATTCAACATCGAAGTAGTGCTGTCAAAATCAATGGGGGTCTGTAAAACAAACTTTTTGCATAGAACAAGCCCTTAATGAGTAATTCACGTAATGAGTTAATTGGCTGGAACGTGGCTCGCTGTCACGTTCCAGCCGCAAGAACTGAGCCAAAAGCAAAGGGGCCAGAGGCTGGACGCCTATACTTGATATATATCAACAAGGTCCCTGAAAAAGCACCTAACACACGGGATTAGTGCATCATTGAAAACATCTATCAATATACCTCTTCTAACATCAATTTCATACTATTAATTTCACTCTTGTCCAATAAATATAATAAGAGACGAGCAGGGAGGTCCACCTAAGGCAAAGGGACAGGGTGTGTGTGTGGCGCGTGAGGTCTCAGTTTTACTCAATGATCTTTCTCTATGAGCTCTGAGGCCTTTCTGGGAGGGTAATAGGTGAAGATCGCGTGTCCAGTGTGTGATCAAGGCTGTGGGTGAATTACACACACACACACACACACGAAGCCCTTTATCTTGTCCCCAAAATACCACAACGAGAGAGAGAGAGAGAGAGAGAGAGAGAGAGAGAGAGAGAGAGAGAGAGAGAGAGAGAGAGAGAGAGAGAGAGAGAGAGAGAGAGAGAGAGAGAGAGAGAGAGAGAGAGAGAGAGAGAGAGAGAGAGAGAGAGAGAGAGAGAGAGAGAGATTGTATGTGAAAACCGTCAATATCACGAGAAACATTGCCCAATCTCCCCATCCAAGCACGTTATAGAAACACAGTACGTCTTTCGTGTAACACAACACTATATCAACATTTCAAACACACGCAGAAATAAACCACACGAAAAAACGTAAAAATACCACCAGCAAATTCCTTACGGTTCATTTGGGAAGAATTCAATATTAGCATCACCTTGTATGTAGTTGCCATGGTAACAACCCAACAAGCGGAATGGCCAAGTATGTGTTAACCCCTAGAGACCCAGAACGTAATTTTTCATATTAGAATTTGGCTATCATTAGACGCTTTAAATGAATATGAGCAATGTTTTATAGATATGACCTGTTTAGTATCTTTGTCCACTACTTAACTAATTTGGTATATTCAGTTACTTTTCGCAATTTCATGGCTTTCAACTCACGATTTTCTGTATCAAAGGAAAGATCTGGGTGTGAAGGGCTTAATGACATTCGACTTCATTAATTATTTCTCACCTGTGGTATATATTCAGCGGTATGGAGAATAGAGTAGCTACCTGACGCATATTGTAATTAGAGGTTGTATTCACTAGGTAGTGGAAGGAAATGCAATAACAACAAGTCTACAACCATCTATAAGAATACATCGCTGTCTATGACCTCAGATCACCTTACAGTAATTACTCGCTATTGTTCCCCATCAGTATTAATCCATCGCGAGGCACTATTTTTATTATTATTATTATTATTACTATTTCTAAACACGCAGGTGAACGAACGAGGACGTGAACGAAATTGTTCACGACCGAAGATCGAGTGCACGACCGGTCATGTAAATGTGGAAATAAAGAAAAACAGGTGTAAATGTGAGAGAGAGAGAGAGAGAGAGAGAGGAGAGAGAGGAGGAGAGAGAGAGAGAGAGAGAGAGAGAGAGGAGAGAGAGAGAGAGAGAGAGAGAGAGGAGAGAGAGAGAGAGAGAGAGAGAGAGAGAGAGAGAGAGAGGAGAGAGAGAGAGAGAGAGAGAGAGAGAGAGAGAGGAGAGAGAGAGGAGAGAGAGAGAGAGAGAGAGAGAGAGAGAGAGAGAGAGAGAGAGAGAGAGAGAGAAGAGAGAGAGAGAGAGAGAGAGAGAGAGAGAGAGAGAGAGAGAGAGAGAGAGAGAGAGAGAGAGAGAGAGGAGAGAGAGAGAGAGAGAGAGAGAGAGAGAGAGAGAGAGAGAGAGAGAGAGAGAGAGGAGAGAGAGAGAGAGAGAGAGAGAGAGAGAGAGAGAGAGAGAGAGGAGAGAGAGAGAGAGAGAGAGAGAGAGAGAGAGAGAGAGAGAGAGAGAGAGAAGGAGAGAGAGAGAGAGAGAGAGAGAGAGAGAGAGAGAGAGAGAGAGAGAGAGAGAGAGAGAGAGAGAGAGAGAGAGAGAGAGGAGAGAGAGAGAGAGAGAGAAGAGAGAGAGAGAAGAGAGAGAGAGAGAGAGAGGAGAGAGAGAGAGAGAGAGAGAGAGAAGAGAGAGAGAGAGAGAGAGAGGAGAGAGAGAAGAGAGAGAGAGAGGAGATGAGAGAGAGAGAGAGAGAGAGAGAGAGAGAAGAGAGAGAGGAGAGAGAGAGAGAGAGAGAGAGAGAGAGAGAGAGAGAGAGAGAGAGAGAGAGAGAGAGAGAGAGAGGAGAGAGAGAGAGAGAGATTGTTTTCACTGATGTTCGCTCACTATTAATTGTGGCAGAGGAGCAGAGGTGATTATAAGTCCCTTGATTATCATCCCTCTTCCAGATATCTTAAAAACAAAACAAATATACTACTACTACTACTACTAATAATAATAATAATAATAACAACAAAGAGATGGAATTAAATCACCGTGAAAAGTAAGGACGTATCAATACTCGCTCTGACAGGCACACACACAGAAACAAAAGTTGTGTCTGTCATCTCCAGACTCTGAGGAAAAAAACAGCTTAGAGGAAATTTCGTTACGGCGGTTACGCAATTATACTCATGGGAAGATAGATAGATAGATAGATAGATAGATAGATAGATAGATAGATAGATAGATAGATAGATAGATAGATAGAGAGAGAGAAAAAAAAAAATCACATCAGTATATCAATTCGAACTTTATATTTTCCCTTCAGACCATAACACACTCAAGAGAAGCAACACACAACAACATATCCAAACAAATTACAACAAACACACACACACAAACACACACACACACACACACAATAATATCTTTCAACAGAACCACCACCTACACTACCGCCTCTTCCTATAAGCACAGCACAACACAGTGAACACGAAGGATAATATACAGTCTAAACATACCTCTCTCTATATAGGTCTAATATACCTCTCTATATTATCCTTAGTGAACACAGCAGCAAGAAGGCTTATTTCCCTGCAAAACCATCGAAGGGGAACTCATTGAACTGTGAAGACCGGGAGAGTGAATTTGCAAATGACTCTCAATATGTATACCTGCATTGCGCGATACAGCGATTAGGTATTCACGCCCCCAGGATAAATGGTTATTGAGCCTGTATTTATGGGTCGCGCTTGTATTCAATCACCGGATAATATAAGGCTTCCGTGCGGTGTGTATAGGTGTGTGTGTGTGTGTGATGTGTGTGTGTGTGTGTGTGTGTGTGTGTGTGTGTTGTGTGTGTGTGTGTGGAGAGAGAGAGAGAGAGAGAGAGAGAGAGAGAGAGAGAGAGAGAGAGAGAGAGAGAGAGAGAGAGAGAGAGAGAGAGGAGAGAGAGAGAGAGAGAGAGAGAGGAGAGAGAGAGAGAGAGAGAAGAGAGAGAGAGAGAGAGAGAGAGAGAGAGAGAGAGAGAGTGTGTGTGCGTTATAACGAAATAATTTGCTTATCATCACTACATGCACCACGTAAATTCAAAATCAATATGCATGCAATTGTTAACACATTCAATGGACCCATTTACTCTACTTGAGGTAACGATAGATTGGAAATCTTCAACACTCATATGGTAGGGATGCTGAATTTTCGATGTGAGCAGTATTTTTGATGATACAGCCATTTTAAGTGGAGGAACATTTTTGCACCCCAAAACAACCGGCGCCATACTGTGACGTCAACAACGCAGAGTTGTCAAGCGGCCGCAGCGGGCCGCTCCACAGTAACATTAACTTGCATTACCCCTACTACCGCAAGATGGCCAATAATCCTCTTTCAAGTTTTGTGGTAGGTTTTCACTGTGTTTGTGAATATATAAGTTGTAGTTTATAAGTAAGAAGTGATTAGACAGGGACAAGTGACCCATGACAACAGGCAAGTGATGACTTTAGGCATCGCAACTCCTTACAAAGAGCTCAAATTAACCTACAATGACATGTAGCCTACAGCTAGACAGATAGATGAACTCATAGAAGAACAGGTAGAATGAGAGCGACTTCCACCTGGACACACACACACATCATAGACGAATTCATAGAAGAACAGGTAGAATGACAGCGCCTCCCACCAATACACATATATACACACCCAAAGACTACTCTATACTGGACTTGCTACTCATTTTGGGCTATTTCCAGTGGAGGCCAGTTTTGCGATTCCTGACATTTTCGAACATCACTCCCATTTCCCTTCCTATGGTTTATCAGTATAAATGATATACCATTATCTTCGTAAATGTTTGTTCTATAATATTATCAAATAAAAAACTGTAAAATACACTAAAGAAATGACATTATGAGAGAGTGAAGAAATATGGATGAAGTTAATATTCACTTAAACTCTTCGCCATTTAATATTTTGCGAGAAAACATTTTACATGAAACATATCAATAGAAGCGGAATTTTATTAGCTTTCCATTGATATATTTCGTGATTCCTCCCCTGCCCAGGTGAGAATGCGTTGCCCCCCCCCCCCAGGTAACCCAACGCCTCCCCCACCAGGTGAAGGAGACAAACCAGAGCCACTCACACCTTACACCCTGCCCAACTCCCACACACCCTTCAACCCTACACCCTACCGCCCTACCCCTGCCACCCCCACCTCTCGACACCCCACCACACCTCTATCTAAATACCTTTCTTCCTTCCCTTCTACCCTACCACCCCAACTCCCACACCTGCAAGTCACATCACCCCTGCCACCCCCACCATATATACACCTTATACCTTGCCACCTGCCACACACCCTTCAACCCTACACCCTACCACCCCTCCCTGCAAGTCACATTACCCCTCCCACCCACACCCTGACACACCTCCACCTTCCTTCCTTCTTACCGATCCTTTTTTTTCCTAGTTTTCTTCCTTCCTTCCTTCTTACCGACCTATATACTTTCCTTCCTTCTTTCCTACTTTCCTTCCTTCCTTTCTATATTCCTTCCTTCCTTCCTTCCTACCCACCTACCTATATACTTTCCTTCCTGTTTTCCTACTTTCCTTCCTTCCTGTACTACCTTCCTTCCTTCCCTTCTTCCTTCTTACCTTTCTCCCTTCTCAAGCAGGTTTTCCGATTAGACTTTTTAATGTGTGTGTGTGTGTGTGTGTGTGTGTGTGTGTGTGTTGTCTTTCGTTGTATTGTCTTTGGTTTCGTGTTTTGTGTGTGTGTGTGTGTGTGTGTGTGTGTGTGTGTGTGTGTGTGTGTGTGTGTGTGTGTGTGTGTGTGTGTGTGTGTGTGTGTGTGTGTGTGTTAATACACACACACACACACACACACACACACACACACACACACACACCACACACACACACACACACACACACACATACACACAGTACACACACACACAGTACACGCACGCACACAATTAGTAAAAACACACACACATACACACAGTACACACACACACACACACACACACATACACACACACACACACACACACACACACACACACACACACACAAACAGTACACACACACACACACACATACAGTACACGCACACACAATCCAACCAACACTTCAGTTTCCCGCAACGAAGAGATGGTTTTGTGATCAACACAGAGCCACCGCCAAAGTCTGGGTCTCGCACCGCTCTTTCTCCTTCCTTGGATCTACAATACAACCTTTCTGCCGCACCGTAATCTTCGTGACTATATTTACATATACACTGCAATGATCAACAAAATACATGGAAGCAGTACATGTGTCGTCCATTATCAACCAGTAAAGCGAAGGCTCTCAGGTGGCTTGGGTGCGACCCGCTGACCATCATAACAAATCCTAATACCGCCGTGACTGGTGTTAACATGACATTATTTAATCGTTACTTTATTCACCTCATAAGCATTATGTAAGTATGTTATATAAATAAATATCCTCTTAGCTCATTCCTCTCTCTGACTGTCTGAGTGTCTGTCCTCAGGTTGGAGTTAGTAGCCTAGTAGCTACACTACCCTACCTTCTTTCGGGTGAGGTGTTAAAAATATATCTTCTCTACTATTTTTCCCTGGGCTGATAGCTCAGTGGTAAAGTGTTGGTGTTTCAATACATCAGCAAAAAGGTGTGGGTTCGATTCCCTCATAGATCCTTACCAACAAATATCCTCGGGTGTGGGAGAGTTCCCGAGGAGGCGTGAAGTACTGCCGGGGATGTCATGTTCCCGGGTGTCACTGTTCAGGCGTTCAGTGCAACAAGATGTCACGGTGGCTAGGTTCAGCACGTGGCACTTGACGAGTCACCTAGCGCCTTAATATCTAACAAAAATTAAAAAAAAAAAAAAAAAAAAAAAAACCCAAATTCCTCTGCTCTCCTTCCTCGCTCCTATAACTCCCCTTCTCCTACCCCCCCCCCCGTCCATCTACCTCCTTCCCTCGCTAAAGGAAGGAAAACAGGTGGATAAGAGGAACCTCCCCCTTCTCCTTCCCCTCCCCTCCCCCTCCCCCTCCCGTCCATCTACCTCCTTCCCTCGGGCTAAGGAAGGAAACAGGTGGATAAGAGGAACCTCCCCCCTTCCCCTCCCCCCCCCACTCCCCTTTCCCCTCCGGATCCTCACCTCCTTCCCTCTCCCGTATACTTTAAGGAGGAAACAGGTGGATAAGAGGAACCTCCCCCCTTCCCCCTTCCCCTCCCCCTCCCGTCCATTACCTCCTTCCCTGTGGCTAAAGGAAGGAAACAGGTGGATAAGAGGAACCTCCCCCCTTCCCCCTTCCCCTCCCCCTCCCGTCCATCAAACCTCCTTCCCTCTGGCTGAGGGGAGGAAACAGGTGGATAAGAGGAACCTCCCCCCTTCCCCTTCCCCTTTCCCCCGTCCATCTACCTCCTTCCCTCTGGCTAAAGGAAGGAAAACAGGTGGATAAGAGGAACCTCCCCCTTTCCCCCTTCCCCCTCCCCTCCCCCTCCCGTCCATCTACCTCCTTCCCTCGGCTAAAGGAAGGAAACAGGTGGATAAGAGGAACCTCCCCCTTCCCCTTCCCCTCCCCCTCCCCTCCCCCTCCCGTCCTTTCTACCTCCTTCCCTCTGGCTAAGGGGAGGAAACAGGTGGATAAGAGGAACCTCCCCCTTCCCCTTCCCCTCCCCCTCCCCCCCTCCCGTCCATCTCCCTCCTTCCCTCTGGCTAAAGGAAGGAAACGGGTGGATAAGAGGAACCTCCCCCCTTCCCCCTTCCCCTCCCCCTCCCGTCCATCTACCTCCTTCCCTGTGGCTAAAGGAAGGAAACAGGTGGATAAGAGGAACCTCCCCCTTTCCCCCTTCCCCTCCCCCTCCCGTCCATCTACCTCCTTCCTCTGGCTGAGGGGAGAAAACAGGTGGATAAGAGGAACCTCCCCCCTTCCCCCTTCCCCTTCCCCTCCCGTCCATCTACCTCCTTCCCTCTGGCTGAGGGGAGGAAACAGGTGGATAAGAGGAACCTCCCCCTTCCCCCTTTCCCCTTCCCCTCCCGTCCATCTACCTCCTTCCCTCTGGCTAAAGGAAGGAAAACAGGTGGATAAGAGGAACCTCCCCCCTTCCCCCTTCCCCTTCCCCTCCCCCTCCCGTCCATCTACCTCCTTCCCTCTGGCTAAGGGAGGAAACAGGTGGATAGCTTTAACTTTTTTTTATGTTTTTTGTTTTATATTTTATATTAATGATTATGTTAATGAGAGAATAAATGGTGGGAGTAAGACGACAAAGAATAGCTGGCTAGCTGAGTGAAAGATTATAGGAGTAAAATAAAACCTTGCTTATTTTATTAATGAGTTTTCATTTTCCTCCCCCCTCCCCCCTCCCCTCCCGTCCATCTGTTTAAAGTTCTGTTTAATCAATAAAGCATCTGTTTAAAAAAAAGTTTTTACGGCTATTAACCAGGTAGAACAAGAAGTAACGGATTCAGAGCGGCTCTATATAAACAGTGTACAGCGTTCATATGCATACATGAGGTATTTAAACGATAAGAAGGAATAAATAGTTAGCACAGCAAGGCTTGGATTATTAGTTAGTCTTGTTATATAATCATTCTTTTAGGGCTATATTTTTTGTTTGTACTGACGTTAGAGAAGAAACGAGAAGAAAAAAAGACGGTTTGGATGGTAGATTATTAGGTGAAATTAAAGAAATAAAACAGAGGAAAAATAGGCAATGTGATTGGGATTGGTTTTTGTTGGTCGAGAGAGAGAGAGAAGAAAGATACTTGATCTATCTAGAACTTGCAAGTACCAACACAAGGTATGACTATAAAAGCGCCACCACGCCAGGACGAACTTGGTGGGCTCAACCGCTGACCGAATCCCGGGCGCTACACCGACCCGCAGCTCTACCAACGAGCCACCCTGATGGGTAGAGAGAGAGAGAGAGAGAGAGAGAGAAGAGAGAAGAGAGAGAGAGAGAGGGGAGAGAGAGAGAGAGAGGAGAGAGAGAGGGAGAGAGAGAGAGATTCAGATTCAGATTCAATACTTTATTCACAATTGAATTAAATTTGTGAAAAAGACTGACTATATGAAGACCAACTATATGACAACACAAGACACATTTCTTTTTTGGGGGGTTACCTTTTTTTTTTGCCCTTGGCCAGTCCTTTGTGATGTTAAAAAAAAAAAACTGAAGACCAATCTACTGCTGCCCTTGTCTTGACCTGACCTGCTTTGATCTGCCCCGTTACTCCTCATTTTATATTATATTTCAACATCACCTAAAGTCCTAAACCAATTCCGAGTGTTAAACCACTTTAAGCGGTTTTCAGCGGTCGGTTAAAAGTTAAAAGTGGAAGTGCTGAGGTTATTCCAAAGCTTTATTTGGCTCTAGTCAGACCTCACCTAGACTATGCGGTTCAGTTTTGGTCTCCGTATTACAAGATGGATATAGCCTTCGTAGTGCTATGTTTTTCTCTATATTTTCTTATGTATGTTCTTGGTACATCCTTCTCTGCACCTATCAGTGCAGAGAAGGATGACCAAAATGATTCATGGGATGCATAACTTTAGTTATGAGAAGAGATTGAAGCTATTAAAATTACACTCACTCGAGAGGCGTAGAGTAAGAAAATTACACTCACTCGAGAGGCGTAGAGTAAGGGGCGATCTGATAGAAGTTTTTAAATGGATAAAGGGATACAATAAAGGAGATGTAGGAAAAGTTTTTACGGCTATTAACCAGGGTAGAACAAGAAGTAACGGATTCAAGCTGGAAAAGCGTAGATTTAAAAAAAATTAAGGAAAAACTGGTTCACAAATAGGGTGGTACATGATTGGAATGGACTCAGTCGTCAGGTGGTTACAGCGGAGTAGGAGGCTAGATAAATTCATGGATGGGGATGAAAGGTGGATGTAGGTAGTGTTAAGTAACAGGAACTACCTCGTGTAGGTCTCACGGCCTCTTGTAGCTTCCTTATATTCTTATGTTCTTATGTAATTCCTATTTAAACCACAAGATAGTCGGGGGAAAAATAACAAGAAAAAGAGTAACGGAGAAAATAATAGGTTGGTTTAGGTAAGGTAAAGTTAGGTTAGGTTAGTTTAGGGTAGGTTAGTTTAGGTTAGGTTAGTTAAGGTTAGGTTAGGTTAGTTTAGGTTAGGTTAGTTAAGGTTAGGTTAGGTTAGTTAAGGTTAGGTTAGTTTAGGGTAGGTTTAGGTTAGATTAGTTAAGGTTAGGTTAGTTTAGGTTAGGTTAGTTTAGGTTAGGTTAGTTAAGGTTAGGTTAGTTTAGGGTAGATTCAGGTTAGATTAGTTAAGGTTAGGTTAGTTTAAGTTAGGTTAGCTAAGGTTAGGTTAGTTTAGGTTACGTTTAGGTTAGGTTAGATTAGTTAAGGTTAGATTAGTTTAGGTTAGGGTATTCTGTTATCTGACTTCTGATACTTTATTTCCTTGTTATTTTCTTTCCTACATTTTTAAACTACACAGCCTTGCCATTTACCCATTACTTCCTTCACCCCTTCAGTCTTTACCCTGTCCAAAGACTACTCTATACTGGACTTGCTACTCATTTTGGGCTATTTCCAGTGGAGGCCAGTTTTGCGATTCCTGCCATTTTCGAACGTCACTCCCTTTTCCCTTCCTATGATTTATCAGTATATATGATATACCGTTATCTTCGTAAATGTTTGTTCTATAATATTATCAAATAAAAAACAGTAAAATACATTTAAAAAATGCCATTATGAGAGAGTGAAGAAATATCCATGAACTTAATATTCACTTGAAACTCATCGCCATTAATATTTTGCGAGAAAACATTTTTGATGAAACATATCAATAGAAACGAATTTCATTAGCTTTCCATTGATATATTTCGTTTTCTGATAAATGAATCAGAGCCATGCATAAATTAGCGTTAACTAAAAAAATAACATCATCTATCGGGATAATTACCCGATTGATGATGTTATTTATTTAGTTAACGCTAATTTATGCATGGTTCTGATTCATTTATCAGACAACGAAAATATATCAAGGGAAAGCTAATGAAACCCGGGCTTTATTGATATTGTTCATTTAAAATGTTTTCTCGCAAAACTATTTAAATGGCGAAGAGTAAGTATATATTGAGGATATGCATATTTCTTCACTCTCCAAATGGCCTTTCTTTAGTGTATTTACTGTTTTATTTGATAAATTCTAGAACAAACATTTACGAAGATAACGTATATAGATAAACCTTAGAAGGGAAATAGGGGTAATGTTCTAAAAATGCAGGAATCGCAAAACGGGCCTCCACTGGTCATGGACGGGTTGGCGCGGGGCACGAGTAGCAAGTCCAGTATAGAGTAGTCTTTGACACATCATAGACGAATTCATAGAAGAACAGGTAGAATGAGAGCGCCTCCCACCAATACACATACATACACATCATAGACGAATTCATAGAAGAACAGGTAGAATGAGAGCGCCTCCCACCAACACACATACATACACATCATAGACGAATTCATAGAAGAACAGGTAGAATGAGAGCGCCTTACACCAACACACATACATACACATCCTTCAAGAGCACACTGCGCCTTCCACGCACACACACATACAATGCAAGAAATATTCAGGACTTCAAAGGCAAGCTGGATAATAGTAGATTAGGAGACGGGACAATACGAGCATATATATATATATATATATATATATATATATATATATATATCTTTTCCTGTATGTTACAACTAGGTAAATACAACTAGGTAAATATACACACACACACACATATATACACGCGGCCACGTCATATTTTGGCCCAAAAAACTGCATATATCTCATTCATGGTGCATTTTTAAGCAAAATGAGTATGAGTACAGTGATAAGTAGCTTATATTGCATCCAAAGCTTCACAAAATTCCGTGTTTTAGGTGTGAGTAAACGGGTCCAACCTAAAAATTTTATATATTAATTTTTTTTTACATTTGTGCCTATAGTGCCTCTAGGCATTGACCTCCAGGGGTCGGATGGTAGGCCCTCGCCCGTGGTGGTGCATGCAGGATTTTTATAGTGACGCCTGTGATTAGAGGCTCATGCCCCCCCCCCACCCCCCCCGTGTCCTCCGATGCACTTGCAATCGAAGGTAGAGTTATGGGCAGCATGTGGGTGTTCTTAGGCCACTCGACGGTGCAGAAATATTTTAAGTGGATTTTTTTGTCTTCAACTCGAGGATCGACATCAAGGATCGAAGTCGGGTCACGAGAACGCCACTCGGAGACGCTAGCCACTCTGCTACCGCCTCCCCATATTAAAAAAATGTACATCTCCAACTGACTTAACTTTTCTGGCTTTGAGATAATAAAAAATATAACTCTTTCAGGTGAAGTGCAACCCAAAGTGGCTGCGAAATTTAAGCCCAGTGCGAAAAAAGTTGTGGATCAAGAATATTTTGCAACACCCAGCGCTCAGAAAAATATGAAGAGAGGTAAATACACATATCCTTTTACAGTTGGAGGGGACATGTCAACCAGCCTCTCTAAGTACTTTTTGAAGAGTTTTTACGGATTTTGTCTGGCTGCTAAATCCTCAAAGGTGAAGAGATGGAAAAGATGGGGGAAAAAGGAAGAGGCGAAAGATAGGAAGCATAGGAGGAGAGAAAAGCAAGAGAAAAAGGAGAGAAGAGATCAAGGTAAAGAAAGAGAAGCGAAGAATATGAAGGAAGAAATGTTGAAGTTAAGAATTAAGAAAAGGAGAAAGAGCGAAGGAAAGGATGATGGAAGGAGAGATATGAAGTGAAGGAGGAGATGAAGGAAGGAGAAAGAAAGAGATGAATTGAAAAGAGAGAGAGAGAGAGAGGGAGAGAGAGAGAGAGAGAGAGAGAGAGAGAGAGAGAGAGAGAGAGAGAGAGAGAGAGAGACACGAAGGAGGGTAATCAAGAAGAGTAAGAGAGATGGAAGGCGTCGGTTGTCCTGGTAGCCATAATATTATTTACTTCTTGCGTTGGTAATGCTGCGGCGGGTTGTTTTTTACGCAGAACGAAATGATACAAGTGTGATTAATAGCAAAACATAAACTGCTTCCTTCTGCTAAACAACGCGGGATGGAAAGGTGGAGTCAGTGGAATATAGTTATCTTGCATCTAAAATAGGATGGTAAATGATTGGAATGGACTCAGTCGTCAGGTAGTCACGCAGTGCGGAGCCAATAAGGAGTTTTAAAAGGAGGCTAGACAATTTTATGGATGGGGATGAAAGGTGGATCGATGTAGGTAGTGTTAAGTAACAGGAACTACCTCGTGTAGGTCTCATGGCCTCTTGTAGCTTCCTTATTTTCTTATGTTCTTATGTTCTTATAAGAAATTCACATCTATGCATTAACCAATCGCTGAGAAGATAAATTTTGCATCATAGAAAACGAGACAGGGGTGACTTATCTTTTTTTTTTTTTATATATAAATATGTAATTTTATCTGCTGGAGTCTTTCCTCTATTGTTTTTCCTTCTTCTTTTTGGTGTTTGTATCTGGTGCCCTTTGAGATCCATGCCAGCAGCGCCGCAGCCTCATTTCGCGACCTTCGGAAAGATGAAAGAGACAGAGGTGGTAAAGAAAAAGGAAAAAATCGACACATCACATGAGAATTCTTTTACTGTGTTATTTTGCCAGCCCGTCTCTCTCTCTCTCTCTCTCTCTCTCTCTCTCTCTCTTTTTCTCTCTCTCTCTCAGTAAGGTCATAGGGTATTGATTTCATAACCAGAGGTGGGCGCGATACTTTTTTTTGGTAGTGCGATAACGATACTGCGATACTTTTTTCCCGCTAGTTCGATACGCGATACTCCGCTACTTTTTCGGATTTTCTTAAAACGATACGCGATACTGCGATACTCCGCTACCGATACTTTTTTCTTAAAGCGATAGTATCGCAGCGATACTGCGATACCAAAAATTTAGCTTTGCGATACTTTGCTACATAAGAAAACACTGTATTAGCCAAAAAAAGATCTATTTTACTGAAACTACAGTTTAGGCACATTAAAACATTGTAATATATTTATTTTTAAACTGACAAATTTTATTTAAAATATAAAACGCACACACACACAGCACAGTTCACTAGTCATTACTGCATCTCCTCAAGCTCCTCCTTAAAAGTATTTAAAGTATCGCGGGAAATTTAAGCGATACTTGAGTTGCGATACTTATACTCCGCTGCTTTGAAATGCTTTGCGATACTGCGATACTGCGATACTTTTTTTGGCGGTGCGATAGTATCGCAGTATCGCACTAAGTATCGCTCTCGCCCACCTCTGTTCATAACTTCTTCCCTTCAAAGTCAATTTGTTTCAGTCTCTTTCCAATGGTGCACCTATCCCCTCTCTCTCTTCTCTCTCTCTCTCTCTCTCTCTCTCTCTCTCTCTCTCTCTCTCTCTCTCTCTCTCTCTCTTCTCTCTCTCTCTCTCCTCTCTCTCTTCAGGATTGAGTTACATTATTTACCTTTTCTGTCGATACTCATCGTGTATAAAGATAGAAACTGTAAATCAATGGTAAGAATAAAAGAAAGATCAGAAATTATGCTTGGAACTCTTGAACGAGAGAGAGAGAGAGAGAGAGAGAGAGAGAGAGAGAGAGAGAGAGAGAGAGAGAGAGAGAGAGAGAGAGAGAGAGAGAGAGAGAGAGAGAGAGAGAGAGAGAGAAACAAAAAAAAACTTGAAAGACTGGTTTATTCCTCGCCTTCATTTAAGTATCAATATTAACTTGTTTTAAATCTTTATTATTATTCATGCATTCTTAACAATATCTCAGGAAATGATTGAAGGACGACAGACAAACTTTATTTTTATTTTACATCACAAAGGACTGGTCAAGGGCAAACAAAAAAGATGCAACAAAAATACTACGTGCTGGGCTGACACACAGGATAGAAGTGGGTTTTCAGTGGGTTTTCAGTGGGTTTTCAGTGGGTTTTCAGTGGGTTTTCAGTGGGCTTTCAGTGGGTTTTCAGTGGGCTTTCAGTGGGTTTTCAGTGGGATTTCAGTGGGTTTTCAGTGGGGTTTTCAGTGGGGTTTTCAGTGGGTTTTCAGTGGGCTTTCAGTGGGTTTTCAGTGGGCTTTCAGTGGGTTTTCAGTGGACTTTCAGTGGGTTTTCAGTGGACTTTCAGTGGGTTTTCAGTGGGTTTTCAGTGGGCTTTCAGTGGGTTTTCAGTGGGTTTTCAGTGGGTTTTCAGTGGGTTTTCAGTGGGCTTTCAGTGGGTTTTCAGTGGGTTTTCAGTGGGTTTTCAGTGGACTTTCAGTGGGCTTTCAGTGGACTTTCAGTGGGCTTTCAGTGGACTTTCAGTGGGCTTTCAGTGGACTTATGTAAGGAGTCAAGTGGGTTGCTAGAGGATTGTAATGGCTTGTTGGTTAAGGCTAAGGATTATTAAGGTTGAAGGTGGATTCTAGCCTACAACTTCTACTACAATTCTTCTACAACCTTTCCTACCTGTCCATCTCCTTACTGTCTTACCAAGAGGACGAGATTTCCCTTTACATCTTATTTTTTTCTTTTTCTTTTCTTTTTTACGAATACTATTACTTCAACTACTATTACTTCAACTACTATTACTATTTCTTCTACGACCTTACCTACCTGTCCACCCTCCTTTACTGGTCCACCCTCCTTTACTGTCTTACCATGAGAACGGGATTCCCTCTACATCTTTTTTTTATCGCTTACTTTTTTTCTTTTTTTTACGAAACTACAGAAAAGTTGAAAATTGTTGTCGAAAAGTTCGGGAAAGGGTCGGGGTCACGCCAGGGAGTTGACAGTTACTGAGTATTTTTTCCTTCACGCTGGAGTCCTATTAACGGGATTCCGCGAAGAGGATGTTAGTTGGTTCTCAATCTTTTCCAGTCTTTTCCTCCTACACTACATCTGCGTCTACGTAAATACGTCTTCCCTACATAAGGAAATGACGTGCCGCTCATCCTCAGAAAATGCTCCAAAAGATCAAGAAGAGAGAAAACAGTTCGACGTATTTTTCAACCTAAGTTTCTGGAAGACTGGATGATGTATTCTTGACACCTCTATTTACAACCTTTACTTTACTTCTATTCACAACCCTTCTAAGGCCACAACACACTCCCTTTCCATTACCATTCACAACCCTTAAGGCCACAACACACTCCCTTTCCATTACCATTCAAACCCAAAAAGGCCCAACAACCCCCTTCCATTCCCATTCACCCCCTTAAGCCAAAAAACCCCCCACAACCCCCCCCTTTCCATTACCTTCAAAACCCCTTAAAGGGCCACAACCACTCCCTTTCTTACCATTCCAACCCTAAGGCCCAACACCCCCTTTCCATTCCTTTTTCACAACCCTTAAGCCACAACCACCCCTTTCCCAAAATTAAAACCATTTTCCAAACACCCTTAAGGCCACAACACCCCCCTTTCATTCCCATTCAAAAACCCTTAAGGCCACAACACACCCCCTTTTCCATCCCCATTCACCCTTTAAAGGGCCCAAAAAAACCCCCCTTTCCATTACCATTCACAACCCCCTTAAGGCCCAAACAACCCCACCCCCCCCCTTTTCCCCATTACCATTCAAAACCCCTTAAGGCCAAACACCCCCTTTCAATTCCCCATTCACAACCCTTAAAGGCCACAACAACCCCTTTCAATTACCATTCACAACCCTTAAGCAAAACACCCCCTTTCCTTCCATTCAAACCCTTAAGCCACACCCCCCTTTTTCCCAATAACTTTCCCAACCCCTTTTTAACCCCAAAACACACTCCCTTTCCCACATTCACAAAAAACTCCCTTTCCATTACCATTCACAACCCTTAACCCCAACACACTCCCTTTCCTTACCATTCAAAAACCCTTTAAAGGCCAAAACCATCCCTTTCCTTACCATTCACACCCTTAGTCAAAACACCCCCCTTTCATTCCTTCCAACCTTAAGGCCACACACCCCCTTTCCATTACCTTTTCACAACCCTTAAGGCCCCAACCACCCCTTTCCATTACCATTCACAACCCTTAAGGCACAAACCCTTTCCTTACCATTCAACCTTAGGCCACACCCCTCCCTTTCCTTACATTCCAACCCTTAGGCCACAACACACTTCCCTTTCCATACCATTAAACCCTTAATCCACACTCCCTTTCCATTCCCATTTCACAACCCTTAAGGGCCACAACACCCCCTTTTCACAAACATTCACAACCTTAAAGGCCCCAAAACACCTCCTTTCCATTACCTTTTCACACCTTAAGGCACACCCACTCCCTTTCCATTACCATTTCAACCTTTAAGGCACAACACACTCCTTGTCTTTTACCATTCCACCCTTAAGGCCAACACACTTCCCTTTTCCTTTACTTCCCACCTTAGGCCAAACCCAACTCCCCTTATTTTTACCATTTCACAACCCTTAAGGCCACAACACCCCCTTTCCTTTACCTTTTCCACAAAAAACTAACACCCCCTCCCTTAAATTTAAACCCAAATTCACAACCCTTAAGGCCACAACAACTCCCTTTCATTACCATTCACAACCCTTAAGCCAAAACCCACCCCCTTTTCCCTTACCATTCACAACCCTTAAGTACCAAAAACCCCCCTTTCCTTTACAATTCACAACCCCTTTAAACCACAACAACTCCCTTTCCATTACCATTCAAAACCCCTTTAAACCACAACACACTCCCTTTCCATTACCATTCAAACCCTTGGCACAACACACCCCCTTTCCATTACCATTCACAACCCTTAAGGCCAAAAACACCCCTTTCCATTACCATTCACAACCCTTAAGGCACAACACCCCCCTTTCCATTACCATTCACAACCCTTAAGGCCACAACACACTCCCTTTCCATTACCATTCACAACCCTTAAGGCCACAACACACTCCCTTTCAATTACCATTCACAACCCTTAAGGCCACAAAAACCCCCCTTTCCATTACCATTCCAACCTTAAGCCCAACCCCCCCCTTTTCCCCTTTACCACACAACCCTTAAGGCAAACAACCCCCTTTCCATTACCATTCACACCCTTAGGCCACAACACACTCCCTTTCAATTACCATTCACAACCCTTAAGGCCACAACACACTCCCTTTCAATTACCATTCACAACCCTTAAGGCCACAACACACTCCCTTTCCATTACCATTCACAACCCTTAAGGCCACAACCCCCCCTTTCCATTACCATTCACAACCCTTAAGGCCACAACACCCCCCTTTCATTACCATCACACCCTTTTAAGGCCACAACACCCCTCCCTTTCATTACCATTCACAACCCTTTAAAGGGCCACAACACACTCCCTTTCCATTACCTTCACACCTTAAGGCCACAACCCCCCTTTTTCCCTTTACCACCCACAACCCTTCAAAAACACTCCCTTTCCATTAACCATTCCACCCTTAAGGCCACAACACCCCCTTTCCATTACCTTTCCCCAAAACCCTTAGGCCAAAAACACCCCCTTTCCATTCCTTTCACAACCTTAAGCCACAACCCCCCCTTTCCATTACCATTCAAACCCCCTTAAGGCCACAACACACCCCTTTCAATACCATCACAACCCTTAAGGCCACAACACCCCCCTTTCCATTACCATTCACAACCCTTAAGGCCAAAACAACCCCCCCTTTCCATTACCATTCACACCTTAAGGCCCAACACCCCCTTTCCATTACCATTCACACCCTTAAAGGCCACAACACCCCTTTTCCCAATTACCATTCACAACCCTTAAGGCCACAACACACTCCCTTTAAATTACCTTCCCACACCCTTAAGGCCACAACACACTCCCTTTAAATTCCCTTCACAACCCTTAAAGGCCACAACACACTCCCTTTCAATTACCGTTCACAACCTTAAGCCAACACACATCCCTTTCCATTACTCACAACCCTTAAGGCCCAACACCCCCCTTTTCCCAATTACCTCAAAACCCCTTTAAAGGGCCACAACACCCTCCCTTTCCATTCCCCTTCAAAACCCCCTAATACACAACACCCCCCTTTCAATTACCATTCACAACCTTAAGCCACAAACAACTCCTTTAAATTACCATTCCACAACCCTTAAGGCCAAAACACACCCCCTTTCCCATTACCTTCAAAACCCTTAAGGCCACAACACACCCCTTTCCAATTACCTTCAAAACCCTTAAGGGCCACAACCCTCCCTTTCCATTACCTTCCCACAACCCTTAAGCCACAACACACTCCCTTTCATTACCGTTCACAACCCTTAAGGCCACAACACCCCCTTTCAATACCTTCACACCCTTAAGCCAACACACCCCCTTTCAATTACCTTCCACAAACCCTTAAGGCCCAACACACCCCTTTCCATTACCTTCACAACCCTTAAGGCCACAACACACTCCCTTCCAATTACCTTCACAACCCTTAAGGCCACAACACCTCCCTTTAAATTACCTTCACAACCCTTAAGGCCCAACACCCCTTCTTTACCTTCAACCCTTAAGCACAACACACTCCCTTTCAATTACCTTTCACAACCTTTAAAGCCACAAACACCCCTTTCCATTACCATTCACAACCCATAAGTCCACAACACCTCCCTTTCCATTACCATTCACAACCTTCTAAGTCCACAACACACTCCCTTTCCTATAAGTTCAGAGGATGAGTTGTGATGAAAACATTACTGTATCATTAAATATTAGAGATGATTGTAATGCTTAAGTCAGTGATTCTCAAACTGTGCGCCGCGGCGTGGGAATCCCCTAGGTGCGCCGCGTAATTTTTCATAGATATGGGTATTTTGCGCTTTGAGGTCCAGTTTTGTTTTTTATATTGAAGTGGAAAATCGAAAATGAATGAGTTTTTGTACTAGGCAGGTAATGCTATTTTTTTAATATTAAAGTACTTTGGGAAAATAAAGTAAGAAATAGAGAATAAATAAATAAGTTTTTCATGTTTAAAAAAAATATTCCCGCTTCACCAAAATTTGGTTTGAAACAGTACTGTACACGTATTACCAGTCTAGTCGCCCTGCTGGCGTTACTATTCCAACTTACTAGTTTTACAGGGTTTCCTGTGAATTTTTTTTTAGCGACTATAAAAAGGAAAAAAAAGGATGATGAATAAAACATGCTACGTATACAGTAGGCTTTAGCAATTTTACTTTTTTGACTGATTACGGAGCCCCGATCGATAAATAACATGTAAAATTTGGAAACACACGGGGCAGAGCGTTGGGTAGGCCCCTCCGGTGGTCGTTGGGCC
Organism: Chionoecetes opilio; assembly: GCA_016584305.1. Lineage (NCBI taxonomy): Eukaryota > Metazoa > Arthropoda > Malacostraca > Decapoda > Majidae > Chionoecetes > Chionoecetes opilio. The sequence continues at coordinate 72,996 of JACEEZ010010144.1, read as the reverse complement.
GTGAGCCTCAGTAAGTATCGCTGTTGTGGTGTTGATGAGGTCCAAGTTTAAAAAAAATTTGGAAAGTACCTCATTAAAAACGAACGTGTACTAAAGGGCAATAGGGGTGAAGTCGCGTTGATCAGGGGTCAAAACGTAAATTTGTCAAAGGCACCGAAGGCAAGTAACGTAATAATTTTTGAAAGTGAGTCCTCTCGTCCAGACCCTAGTGTGGAAAGTGAAGAAAGTGATGTGACAGTTTAAAAAAGAGCAAAATCGTACAGGTCCGTGTGCAAATAGGACAGTTGAAAGTGACTGTAGCGTGCGGTCCGAGGGGCAAAGAGAAGGACAGGAAAGTTGGGGTTTTTCACCGGGTCTGACGTGGTCAAAAAACGACACGTGCCAGCAAAAGAACCGCGTAATTCTTTTGGCCTTTTTTAAAACATTTCTTGGGGCTTGGGGCACTTGCTGTATGATGAAAAAAGGGCAAACCAAAAAGTTTTTGTTTTGCGGCTTA
>JACEEZ010010144.1:60000-67500 GCA_016584305.1 Chionoecetes opilio | reverse complement strand
TGGAAAAGCGTAGATTTAAAAAGGAAATTTGGAGAAACTTGTTCACAAATAGAGTGGTGAATGATTGGCATGGACTAAGTCGTCAGGTGGTCAATGCGGAGTCTATTGGGGTCTTTAAAAGGAGTTTGGATAAATTCATGGATAGGGAAGAGAGGTGGATATAGGTAGAGTTAAGTAACAGGAACTACCTCATGTAGGTCTCACGGCCTCTTGTAGCTTCCTTATTTTCTTATTTTATTTGTCAAAAATGAATATTAAAAAATACGATTACTTAAAACGTGAAACACACAGCATTTTACAGGGGAGAGAGTTAAATCCACCCTGCGAACCCTGAACTGGGCGCACCACTGCTGTGACGTCACCCCTCCACTGAACAGGCCTTCTCTATCGTAGGCCTCGCCCAAACTCGGCTAAAATTGCCCTGTTTTTTTAAGACCAACATGTCGGTCTTTCTCGGCAAGCAAATTGCTGAAATTCCTTCCACCAACGATATTATTTGACATTCATTTTTAATGCACGCTCTAATTCAATATACAGAAGCTAAAATAAACACCTACATAGTGGCAAGAACCGATTACAATACGAATTGTGAAGTCTTGTACATTTTTTAAATATTTTGAAGGATATAATACACTTAGGAAAATTTTCATGTGTTAGGGATGGTTTTCTATTTTCTTTGTTGGCTGTCTACCTTTTTAGGGGATACTGAACTGGACCAACTTATTGTTGATCACTGACGCGCTTCCATACACAAGAATCCATTTCAATCATTCACCACCCTATTTGTGAATCAGTTTCTCCCTATTTCTCCCTATTTTTCCAAAGACGCTTCTTCAGATACGGCTTGAGAAGCCGAACTTGGCATTAAAACTCGGCTACCTCTGTGAAAGTCCGTGTGACCAAAACACGGCAATAAATTGCTTCAGCTGAATATTGCCGGCTAAATATTCTCAAAAAAAGCTGTCGTGTGACCGCGGCTTAAGGGGATGAAGAGGACAAAGATATCCACAAAAAAGGTTCTAAGACGATCTAGGGCAGTGGTTCTCAAATCGTTTCAAGCCATGGACCACTAGCCCAATTAAAAAGAAATTCGTGGACCATCTCCTTCTAGACTTTAGATTTATAATAAAAAAGGTAGGTAGCAAACATTTTGATTATACATTTATTCCCTGTAAATATAAGGTAAACAACATTTTTCAAAATAAAATAAATGAAATAATATTAGACGGCTAACATTTTGGTTTTAAATACAGTATATTTCAGTTCATTTCAAAGTATCGTGAACATCCTGTGGACCACTATAAAAGTCATTATGGACCACCAGTTGAGAACCACTGATCTTGGGGGAATGAAAAGGACAAAAAAATATCCACAAAAAGGTTCCAACAGGTTCTAAAAGATGAAGACGCCTAAAATATCCACAAAAAGGTTCTAACAGGTTCTAGGACGGAAGTAAACAGGATAAAACAATCCACAAAAAGGTTCTAGCAGGTTCTAGAAGATGAAGACGACTAAAAAATCCACAAAAAAGGTTCTAACAGGTTCTAGGGGAATGAAAAGGACTTAGAAATCCACAATAAAACAAGAACCAGATGGAAATAGGGAGGAGAAAGAGGAGGTCAAGGAGAACGGGGGAAGAGGAAAGAGGAAAAGGAGGAAAGGGGAAAGGCAATCAAAGAGAAGCATGCAAGACGGTAAAGAAAGGAAGGAAGGAAGGAAGGAAAGAAGTAAAGTAAGGTAAGAAAAGTAAGGTTATATATAGAAGGAGGGTGAATAAAGAAAGTAGAAAGATCAGAAGAGGTGAAGGGGCTTAAGAGTACATCCTCTTTTTATTGTCAAAGTAAAGACTAACACGATACCTTGAGGGAAAACAATGACTTTTTGTTGTTGATATCTGAAGCGTAAGAGGACGAGGAGAGAAAAAAATAAGATCATGAAGAAGGAGGAGGAGGAGAGGAGGAGGAGGAGGAGGAGGAGGAGGAGGAGGAGGAGGAGGAGGAGGGGAGGAGAGGAGGAGGAGGAAAATTTGGTTATCATGAATACTTTCAAAATAATCACTAGTGAAGAGTGTACCCCACAAAAAAATAATAAATATGGATCCAACGATATATACTTGAGGGCAAAACTAGGTCACACACACACACACACACACACACACACACACACACACACACACACACACATACATACAATAACCGGAATTTCTTGACTGCAATAAAATGAAAGAAAAAAGAATGAAGAAATAAGGCAAAACATAAAGGAGAGAGAGAGAGAGAGAGAGAGAGAGAGAGAGAGAGAGAGAGAGAGAGAGAGAGAGGAGAGAGAGAGAGAGAGAGAGAGAGAGAGAGAGAGAGAGAGAGAAGGAGAGAGGAGGAGAGAGAGCGAGGAGAGGAGAGAGAGAGAGAGAGAGGAGAGAAGAGAGAGAGAGAGAGAGAGAGAGAGAGAGAGAGAGAGAGAGAGAGAGAAGTAGACTTATATAACAGGTAAAGGGGAGTAAAGTGGGGAAAAGGACTGCTTCATCATACTGGGGAATCAAATCGGGAACAAGGACTCGTCAAACATCCCACCTCGGAATCCAATCGCCACAGGATAAACTCACCAGGAATACATCCCAAAACTAGCGAATCTATACGCTCTACCTCAACTCACCTGCCCATCAATGTAATAAAACGACAGTAAAAGTAATTCCAAAAGGAGTAGTAGTGGCAGTAGTAGATAGTAGTGGTAATAGTAGTGGTGGTAGTAGTAGTAGTAGTAGTAGTAGTAGTAGTAGTAGTAGTAGTAGTAGTAGTAGTAGTAGTAGTAGTAGTGGTAGTAGCAGTAGTAGTAGTAGTGGTAGTAGCAGTAGTAGTAGAAGTGGTAGTAGTCTATTAGTAGTATTAGTATATTAGTAATAGATTAGTAGGGGAAGTAGTAGTAGTAGTAGTAGTAGTAGTAGTAGTAGTAGTAGTAGTAGTAGTAGTAGTAGTAGTAGTAGGGGTTGTAGTAGAAGTAGTAGTAGTACTGTAGAAATGGTAGCAGTAGTAGAGGTAGTAGTAGAAGTACTAATAGTAGTAGTAGTAGTAGTAGTAGTAGTAGTAGTAGTAGTAGTAGTAGTAGTAATAGTAGTAGTAGTAGTAGTAGTAGTAGTAGTAGTAGTAGTAGTGGTGGTGGTAGTAGTAATACGTAGTAGTAGTAGTTGTTGTTGTTGTTGTTGTAGCAGTAGTCAGTAGTTGTAGGAATGAAAATGAAATATAAACACATGTACCAAAAGTCGTTCAAATATTATTCCTTCCCAGCTAAGAAATGTTTTTAATCAAGACTGAGAACGCAAAGTCGCATACGAGGAAAAAACATATAAGGGTGAATGCACGTATGTATATGTGTGTATTTATATGTTTTAATGTTATTTCTAACTAAATGTTCACTTGGATTTACGTGTATCAGATTTACTTTAACTTTTTCATTCATCTGTGAGGTCAGTGGTTCCCTTTAAATCCTTCCCCTACCTCTACAGACGACTTAGTTAATTGAAAAGGGAAGGAAAGGAGAAAATGTGTTCAGGATATTACACTTCTCGTTACACCTGTGAAAAGGGAGGAACAGGTGTGTGTGTGTGTGTGTGTGTGTTGTGTGTGTGTGTGGTGTGTGTGTGTGTGTGTGTGTGTGTGTGTGTGTGTGTGTGTGTGTGTTGTGTTTGTGTGTGCTGTTTGATGATGTCAGTTCTTAGTGTGTGTGTGTGTGTTTGCTTATCATGACGTACATCACAGCACACTTTTTGCAGCCCAGTCCCCCCACATCACACGCACGCTACACGATGCTACACGTATACAACATCAGTTGTTGGTAGTGCCCACACAGCAAGATCATGAGTACTGCACGACTGAGCACATCAAACAGCGAACATGTAGGTGTGTGTGTCGTATTTTGTGTATCGGTGTGTGTGTGTGCTGTGTGTGTTAGTGGCTTGTACTTGTGATGTGTATTGCAGTTGTGTGTGTGTGTGTGTGTGTGGTGCGTGGTGTACTGAGAATAGGATGAGATGTGTGAGAAACAAAGTGTGTGTGTGAGTTTGTGGGTGTGCATTTTGTATGTATAGTGTGTGGACTGTTGCTGTGTGTTGTGGCGTTGTTTGATGGTGTGTGGTGTGGTGGTTGTGGATGAAAACCTAAGTGTTGTGTGTGGTGTGTGAGATGTGGTGTTTCCTTTGACGTGTTAACGAAATAGATGTCAAGAATACTTCAAAGGGATTGCTAAGTCATTGCTTATCACACACCACATGCCAAACAACACCACATCCCCATCACACACACCACACACACACACCCACCTCGACAACTTACATAGACACAAAGCGGCGCACCTCCAAACAACAGCACAACTACAACATCACACACACCACCACACCAACACACACACACCACTCAACGAACACACAGCACAACACATCCGACCCGACACACCTACACACACACAAGTTATCAGTATGTGATTCCAAGTTTACTCTATAAATTCAATTTAGTGGCCATTTATTACCTTATAAAACATAAATACAATCATAGTTTACTCAGGGAGAGCCGCAAGCGTGGTACCAAACGAAACAAGAAAGAGAGAGAGAAACAAAAATGTAGGAAGGAAAGTTATCCAGGAAGTCAAATCTCTGTATATTAATAACGATGTCTGACCTTTCCTTAACTTTTCTTGCTGTCTTTTTAAGTGGTTGGGAGGATGGCTGTTATGAGGAAAAGAAAAAAAAAAGAAAAAAACCCCATAAGGGTTATGTGAGGCGGTAGCAGAGTGGTCAGCGTCTCCGAGTGGCGTTCTCGGTGACCCGAATTCGATCCCGAGTGAGAACCATAAGTCCACTTAAAATCTTTCTGCACCGTCGAGTGGCCTAAGAACACCCACATGCTGCCCATTAACTCTATCTTCGATTGCGAGTGCAATCTTAATAGACACAGGGGGGCGGCATGAGCCTCTCTAATCACAGGCGTCACTATCAAAATCTTGCCTGCACCACCACGGGCGAGGACCAACCATCACAGCCCTCAAGTGAACCTCCAGGGCCTACCATCCGAGCCCTGGATCACTGCCTACAGGCACTATAGGCATAGATGTAAAAAAAAAAAAAATATACATATATATATATATATATGTATATATATATATATATATATATTATATATATATATATATATATATATATATATATATATATATATATATATATATATATATAGATAAACTGAACGACCCGATGTGTTTTTCTTTCATTTCCGTTTTTACAACTGCTAACTACAACAACAACAACAACAACAACAACAACTACTACTACTACTACCCCTACCACAACTACAACTACTACTACTACCACTACTATTACAGCTACTACTATCATTACCACGACTACCACAACAACTACTAGGAATAAAAATGATAAATATAAAGCCAAAAACTAGTCAAGACAACAACAATAACAACAATAAAGAAAGAGAGGAACGCAAAAATAAAATTACAGCAAGAACAATAACAACAACAACAACAACAACAACAACAACAACAACAACAACAACAACAACAACAATAAAAATGCCCCAAGGCCCCAAATATACAATGAACAGAAAATAGAAAAAAACAGAACATTCTCTCTCTCTCTCTCTCTCCTCTCTTCTCTCTCTCTCTCTCTCTCTCTCTCTCTCTCTCTCTCTCTCTCTCTCTCTCTCTCTCTCTCTCTCTCTCTCTCTCGGGGAGGTGGTGGAGTTTGGCAAAAATTTTATAATCAGTTTTTCTTTGCTGATTATCATAATGGCGAATCATTTTAGTCCTATTATGTTTTTAAAAGGGGAAAAGGAGGAGGAGGAGAGGGGGAAAGAGGAGGAGGAGGAGGAGGGGGAGGGGGGAAGAGGAGGGGGAGGAGGAAGACGACGAGGAAAGGAGGGGGGAAGGAAGAGGAGGAAGGGGGAGGAGGAGGAGGAGGAGGAGGAGGAGGGGAGGAGGAGGAGGAGGAGGAGGAGGGGAGGAGGAGGGGGAAAGGGGAAGGGAAGACGACGAGAAGGAGGGGAAGAGGAAGAGGAGGAGGAGGAGAAGGGGGGGGAGGAGGGGAGGAGGAGGGGAGGGGGAGGAGGAGGAGGGGGGAGGAGGGGAGGAAGAGGAAAGAGGAATGGAGGAGGAGGAAGGAGGAGGGGGAGGAGGGAGGGGGAGGAGGGGGGAGGGGGAAGAGGAGGAGGAGGGGTTTACATAGGTTACATAAAAATAACAGACACCAGGAGCCTATTGTCCATGACGAGGGTACTGCTGAACTAAATACTACTAACTATAAAACTACTTGTAAGAAAACAGTTTAAAAAAGATACCCTGTCCCCAAAGAAGATAGGAAAAAGGAGTTTGTAGTGCAAAAAGTTTTGGGGATAAATATACTAACTACAAATACCCTACCATTACAAATAATCGATCGGGGGACTAAATTGAAAATTTGAGGGCACTTCGTACCCATTTACTTTACGGGGCGTTTAAGCCTGTTTTTAAATGTAGTTATTGTGGGGGCTTCGACAACATTGCTGGTAAAATTGTTCCCTCGTCCGACTCTCACATTGAAATAATTTTTACGGGGACAGTGATGCAAAAGTGACCGTTTTTTTTTTAAACCATTTTTTCTTGTTTTCCTTTAGTTGAAAGCTCGAAAAGGTTCTCTGATTAATGACATCAAATCTTTTTTGGATTTAAAGGTTTCTATCAGGGCCCCCCCGGGTTCACGACCTTTAAGGAAAAAAATATTAATTTCCGCGTTCTCTTTAAAGATGAATTTGAGAGATGGAATTTGTTTGGGTTGCCTTCTTTGCACTGATTCCAATTTTGCTTGGTCTTTTACGAAAAGGGCGACCAGAATTGATCGGAATTCCAAGTGCGGCCTAACCAAGGACGTGTATAATTGTGTCTTACTTTCGGAGTTTTGTGTTCAAAGTTTTCGTTTAATAAAGCCCCAAAATCATATTCGCCTTTTTTTCTGGCAGAGGCAATGCGGATGGTTTTTAGTCATTTTGATGATGAACATAAATCCTTTTCCCGCGTAATCATTAACGATTTATTTTGCATTTGATAGTTATATTTGAGGTTATCGTTGCCTATATGCATTACTTTACATTTATCGGAATTGAATTTTAATAGCCATTTATCACTCCAGTCTGATAGTTTGTCGAGATCACTTTGTATGAGTTCGCAGTTTTCTCTAGTATATGCTTTACCCGCTTAATTTGGTGTCATCTGCAAATTTCGATATTTTAGATACAAGTCCGCAGTCCAGATCGTTGATATATATCAGAAAAAGAGTAGGACCCAAGACCGAGCCCTGAGGAGGAGGAGGAGGAGGAGGAGGAGGAGGAGGAGGAGATAGAAAACACATCAAAAAGTCGTTAAGAGGGAGCTGCACTTTTCCTTTTTTCTTTTTTTCTTTTTTTTAAGAGAGAGAGAGAGAGAGAGAGAGAGAGAGAGAGAGAGAGAGAGAGAGAGAGAGAGAGAGAGAGA
>JACEEZ010010144.1:32500-57500 GCA_016584305.1 Chionoecetes opilio | reverse complement strand
TTTTTTTCTCTCATATATTTCATTTTATTTCATACTATCTTTATTCTTTTCTAAAACTATTCATTCTATTATTTTACCGTAGATAACAGTAAAGTCGCCACCTGCAGTCATGTCGCCAGGCGCCATATATTACGAATTATAGCATTACTACTGATTTTTATGTGCCACTGAAGATAATACACAGTAGTTTATATCATGACTGTATAATCTACTCTGTTTCAGCGTTGTTTTATGCTTTGTAGCTGCAAGTATAGACGGTTTCAAATTTCACTACGCGTTTTTTTTTTAGGGCGACGACGACAGCGGTACGACACTCCGTAAATAAACACTAGATGGCGACTTCACTGTTGGTAGCCACTTTGTAGATATTTTTGTAATTTGTTCATTTATAGCCATAATATAACACAGATGAAGACACAAAATGACACAGATTCTCCAGATAGCCCCTTCTAACTTTCCTGAAATCATGAATGTAGAAATGTAAGTATTAACGCCACCACACGTCTGTAAACAGAAAAAAAAGTTGTCCTGGCGACTTTACTGTTATCTACGGTACATCGATCCTATTTTTTTTTCTTGCGTCTCCTTTTTTTATATCATTTACTAATAATTATTTTCTGTTTATGTTGGTGTTTTTCTGATGTTAAATTTTCTTTAATATCATTCTTACCCTTTTCTAAAACGATTCATAATATTATTCCATCCTTCTCTTTGCCTTCGTCTCATTTTTTTTAATATTTACTAACAAGTATTTTCTGTTTCTGTTGGTCTATTTTCTATTTCATTATATTTTTCACTTTTATATTTCATACTTCATTACACTTCATCATACATACATCATACATACATACTTCATACTTCATTACACTTCATCATACATACATACTTCATACTTCATTATATTTCATCATACATACATACTTCATACTTTCATACTTCTCATATTTCATTTTTCATATTCTTTTATACTATCCATACTCTTTAAAAAAACTATTCGTCCTATCTTTACTTCCGCTTCCCCTTCCTCGTCTGCTCTTTTGGCCTTTTCATCTTCTATTTCGTGTAAGTCTTCCAATTCATTCTCATTTTTCCTTTACAAGCATGCCAGACATACGGAGAAAATATCTTTAGAATTACGAAGCCAAGTTCATTTTCGAGTCGAGACATTCGGGAAAGTGATGAAGAATTAAGAAAGGCAAGGTGGTATATTTTTATTTTCCCGTGCTTGTAAAGTCGCTATGAAGAGAAACGACAAACTTTACCCTCTGAGCCGAGTCATTTTAATCAATATAGTCAACTGGAAACCTATAGAGTAAATAATTATTGAAAACACTGACCGTAAACTATAATTGAAATTCCCCCTCCCCTAAAAAAAATATTGAAAATCCACGCTTGACAAATTAACTAGACTTAAGACAAACATTATTATTGATTTAAACCTTTAACTAAAATCTACTTTTGAAAACTCGACGAGATAAAGAGGAATTTTTTTTTAAGAATAAATAAACAAAACAAAAAAATAACTAAAAATCCTATCTAAACACTATCAAAACACTAATTAAATATAACACTATTGATGAAAAAACCTTTATAAACAAAATCTATTGCTAAAAACTCCATGAGGTAAAGACGATTAAAATAGCAAATAAATAAATAAGTAAATAAATAAGAAAAAAATAAATTAACTAAAAAATCATATCTAACACTATTGATGAAAAACCTTTATAACCAAAATCTATCACTGAAAACACACACACACACACACACACATACACATACACACACACACACACACACACACACACACACACACAACATACACACACACACACACACACACACACACAACACACACACACACACACACACACACATACACACAACCACACAACACCACACACACCACACACACACAACACAACACACACACACACACACACACACACACACACACACACACACACACAACCACCACACACACACACACACAACACACACACACACACACACACACACACACACACACACACACACACACACACACACACACACAACAACAAACACACCACACACACACACACAACACACAAACACACACACACACACCACACACACACACACACACACACACACACACAACACACACACAAACTCTCATGACAAAGCTGAAAAAAGTAAACAAAAAAATAGATAAAATAAAGACAGAAAAAATAGAGAGAAAAAACTGACACTATGAATCTTGGCATTTTAGAATCTTAAGTCTTCAAATAAACTTCATACTTTTCACCTTTCAATTACTGTATGGATAAGTACAATACAGTTATCAAGCAAGTACCTATCCTTCCCCCTTTAATTCCTCCTTACCTCCTAAATGGAAAGAACTATAAAGTGACTGAAAGTGATTGGAATGGACTGGAAAGTAACTAAAAAGGACTGGAAGGACTGGAAGGGACTGGAATGGACTGGAAAGTAACTAAAAAGGACTAGAATGAGACTGGAAGGGACTGGAATGGACTGGAAAGGGACTAAAAGGACTAGAATGAGACTGGAAGGGACTGGAATGGACTGGAAAGGGACTAAAAAGGACTAGAATGAGACTGGAAGGGACTGGAATGGACTGGAAAGTAACTAAAAAGGACTAGAATGAGACTGGAAGGGACTGGAATGGACTGGAAAGGGACTAAAAAGGACTAGAATGAGACTGGAAGGGACTGGAATGGACTGGAAAGTAACTAAAAAGGACTAGAATGAGACTGGAAGGGACTGGAATCGACTGGAAAGGGACTAAAAAGGACTAGAATGAGACTGGAAGGGACTGGAATGGACTGGAAAGTAGCTAAAAAGGACTAGAATGAGACTGGAAGGGACTGGAATGGACTGGAAAGGGACTAAAAAGGACTAGAATGAGACTGGAAGGGACTGGAATGGACTGGAAAGGGACTAAAAAGGACTAGAATGAGACTGGAATGGACTGGAAAGGGACTAAAAGGACTAGAATGAGACTGGAAGGGACTGGAATGGACTGGAAAGGGACTAAAAGGACTAGAATGAGACTGGAAGGGACTGGAAGGGACTGGAAAGGGACTAAAAAGGACTAGAATGAGACTGGAAGGGACTGGAAAGGGACTAAAAAGGACTAGAATGAGACTGGAAGGGACTGGAATGGACTGGCAAGTAACTAAAAAGGACTAGAATGAGACTGGAAGGGACTGGAATGGACTGGAAAGGGACTAAAAAGGACTAGAATGAGACTGGAAGGGACTGGAATGGACTGGAAAGGGACTAAAAAGGACTAGAATGAGACTGGAAGGGACTGGAATGGACTGGAAAGGGACTAAAAAGGACTAGAATGAGACTGGAAGGGACTGGAAGGGACTGGAAAGGGACTAAAAAGGACTAGAATGAGACTGGAAGGGACTGGAATGGACTGGAAAGGGACTAAAAAGGACTAGAATGAGACTGGAAGGGACTGGAAAGGGACTAGAATGAGACTGGAAGGGACTGGAAGGGACTGGCAAGTAACTAAAAAGGACTAGAATGAGACTGGAAGGGACTGGAATGGACTGGAAAGGGACTAAAAAGGACTAGAATGAGACTGGAAGGGACTGGAATGGACTGGAAAGGGACTAAAAAGGACTAGAATGAGACTGGAAGGGACTGGAATGGACTGGAAAGGGACTAAAAAGGACTGGAATGAGACTGGAAGGGACTGGAAGGGACTGGAAAGGGACTAAAAAGGACTAGAATGAGACTGGAAGGGACTGGAAAGGGACTAAAAAGGACTAGAATGAGACTGGAAGGGACTGGAAAGGGACTAGAATGAGACTGGAAGGGACTGGAAAGGGACTGGAAAGGGACTAAAAAGGACTAGAATGAGACTGGAAGGGACTGGAATGGACTGGAAAGGGACTAAAAAGGACTAGAATGAGACTGGAAGGGACTGGAATGGACTGGAAAGGGACTAAAAAGGACTAGAATGAGACTGGAAGGGACTGGAATGGACTGGAAAGGGACTAAAAAGGACTAGAATGAGACTGGAAGGGACTGGAAGGGGACTAAAAAGGACTAGAATGAGACTGGAAGGGACTGGAAAGGGACTAAAAAGGACTAGAATGAGACTGGAAGGGACTGGAATGGACTGGAAAGGGACTAAAAAGGACTAGAATGAGACGGGAAGGGACTGGAAGGGACTGGAAAGGGACTAAAAAGGACTAGAATGAGACTGGAAGGGACTGGAAGGGACTGGAAAGGGACTAAAAAGGACTAGAATGAGACTGGAAGGGACTGGAATGGACTGGAAAGGGACTAAAAAGGACTAGAATGAGACTGGAAGGGACAGGAAGGGACTGAAATTTACTAAAAACGACTAGAATGAGACTGGAGGGAACTGGAATTTACTGAAAAGGGACTGGAATGGACTGGGAAGGGACTGTATTAAACTGGAAGGGACTGGAATGGGACTGAAAGTATATGAAAAAAAAGGGAGAGAGGCTTTTCCACACTCCTATCCTCACGTTCACTCCAGACACCCATCTCCCCATACAACACAGGAAAAAGAACGTAAAAAATATAATATACTTAAATTCTAATCAACTATCACTATAATAATTCATAAAAAATTCAACCATCTTACCTGACAACTAATTATATTTTTTTCATGCTCGCTTATTAGCGCAATCACAGTGAGAAATCGAGATGCCATCAAGTGTTTTAAGTGATGATTTAATTAGTGGTGAATAAAACTGTGTACACGCCTCCTGGAAACGAGAGAGAGAGAGAGAGAGAGAGAGAGAGAGAGAGAGAGAGAGAGAGAGAGAGAGAGAGAGAGAGAGAGAGAGAGAGAGAGAGAGAGAGAGAGAGAGAGAGAGAGAGAGAGAGAGAGAGAGGAAGAGAGAGAGAGGAGAGAGAGAGAGAGAGAGAGAGAGAGAGAGAGAGAGAGAGAGAGAGAGTGGGGGATAGGGCAGGAGGCGGGCCTTATTGACTAAGTCATAAGTCACAGCCAATGACTGCTCCTGTCAGTGATAGTTGGCATATGTCGTCTGACCTCGAATATAGGGGCTTGAAGTGTCAAAGGCGGTAGGAGAATCAGCGCAGGTGACTGCCTACAAACCGACAGACAGACAGACAGACAGACAGAATAATAACGAGCTAAAAACATATTTCCAAGAAGCTAGTTTTCTTCCCACCTACAAGAACATTACACACTTGGCAGACTCTTAATAATCAGCCTCACAAAGGACGGCCTTAAGACTGTGACGAAAATTAATTAATTGGAGCAGATTATGAGCAAGAGACAAAGTGGCAAACACACACACACACACACACACACACACACACAGATACACACACTCCGTAGTGTAGTGGTTAGCACGCTGGGCTCACAACCGAGAAGTCCCGGGTTCAATCCCCGGGCGGAGCGGAAACAGATGGGTTGTTTCCTTAAAACCCGAGCCCCTGTCCACCCAGCAGTGAATGGGTACCGGGTGTTAGCCGGGGTTTGTGACCTGCTCTCCGGGGTGCTGGCTTCGGCCAACACAAAGCACTAAGGATGAATGATAAAAATGTTGATATGGAGACGGGGCCATACGAGCGTTGCTCTGGCCCTGTAAAATACAACTAGATGAATACGCACCCCCCCCCCCCCCCCGTCTAATCAATTCTTGGTACACGTGTAGGAAGCTCAGTCTGCCTATCTCTCATACCAAATTGACAACTGTTACTGAATCCTGACATCCATTTCATCCATCAATTACCCACTTACTCGTCTTCACATCCAACTCAATACATCATCACCTCATCCATAATCCATACACATCCACATACCCTTAAAAAGCATAACTATCCTTGCAGTGAAAGCTAAAACTGACCTTATAAAACAAGAATTACAAAAATACATACAACACCAAACATGTTGAAACGTGTCCGCAGCAGCAGCAGCCAGCCATTTAATCTGATTAGTCCGCGGTTAACTGGAACACGATGGTAATTATTCCAGTGTGGTAGACGTCACGTGGCCCTGATTGGAGGAGAGGGAGGGTGAGGACGAGAAGAGAAGGAGGAGGAAGGAAGGAGGGTAAGTAAGAAAGGTATAGAAGCTGATGGTGGTGGAAGGAAGGAGGAGAAAGCAAGGACACGGAAAGTGAGTATGTATTAGGAGTGAAGGTTAGAGGATGGGAGAGAGAGAGAGAGAGAGAAGGAGGAAGAGAAGGAGGAAGAGAAGGAGAGTGGGGATGGAAAAAGGGTACATGTTGAGAGAGAGAGAGAGAGAGAGAGAGAGAGAGAGAGAGAGAGAGAGAGAGAGAAGAGAGAGAAAGAGAAGAGAGAGAAGAGAAGAGAAGAGAGAGAGAGAGAGAGACAGACAGAGAGAAAATATTTTTGATTTTTGAACATCAGAATATCGCCTTGATAATGTTATTTTTTACCTTCACTTCCTCTCCTTTGTCTTCTAGCTTGGTATTCATTGCTTTCTCTGCAAGGGAAATAGACAAAGAACACGCAGAGGAAAAATAAAAACCCTTGGTGAAAAAAAATATACATAGGTTACGCTCCACATATTTCTACATGATACAAATAAAAAAAAAAAAAACCCAGATAAAATATTTTATGGATATTTGTATCTATTTTTTGCCGCCCTGTTGAAGCTATAATGTTTTCAAGTGTTTCATATATTATAACCTTAATAACTTTTTTTTTTTTTTTTTTGATAGAGCCTATAGCGTCTGTAGGCTTATAGAGGTCTTGATGTTGGTTGATCTCGCCCGTTTGTGGCGCAGGCTGGATTTTTATAGTCACACCTGTGGTCTTAGGTGAAGATCCCGTTTTCTCTGACGTTTGGATCTTCAGTTTAGGCTCACGCTGTCCCTGGAGTTTCTTCGTTGCACACGCAGACGGAGAACAGGTTATAACAACATACGGGTTTCTTCAGTCACTCGACGGTGGTTTTGACAGTTGCTCCTTGGTGGGACGTGAACTCAGGACCTTCTGCTCCCCTACCAGGCTCTTGAAAAAGTTGCCCCCGGCAGGATTCGAACTCGGGACATTGAGCTCACCACTCCAAGACGCTAACCACTCGGCCACCGCCTCCCCGAACTATAATCGATATCATAGTAATGTTGACTAATATCGGTATCATACTAGTAGTGTTGATGAATATTTAAAACCATGAATAAGTAAAAGGTAAATACTCTTTTGTCATATCAATAAAAAAAAATAATGAATAAAAGATAATATGCTTTCATCATACTAATAATGAGGGAAAGGTGATTATTTTTTCATCATGCTAATAATGAATAATTATATTATAGATCATATTATGTTTTCATCATATCAAAATTGAGCAAAAGATATTTTCTTCATGTTATTCATAATTCTGTGCTGAGGAGAAATAAAATATATAAAAACTGGGAACTAGGTTGACTACATCACTTTGGGTTCTTATGACATCCTTTGAAGGGCGATCCTAAACTCCTTCCTATTCTCTTCTACCTCTATCATCTTCCTGCTAACTGCTCCTGTTGCTGCCCCCTCCCCTTACCTGCCCCCTCCTCCTGCTACTGCCCCCCTTCCCTCTCCCCCTAATCAGCCAGTAAGTCTCATAATCAAGGAGTAATTGAGATGCATTCTTACGGGTGAATGGCGAAAGGAAACTCATTATGTACCTCTTCAAGAAAATAAACATGCGAATGAAACATGAAAATAAATAAAAATAAAATAACAATTTCCTAAGTTCAATCAAGTATTTTCTCTCAAGATTTCCAAGTAAACCTTTAAGACGTTGAGTAAAAAGGAGGAAGAGATTGCCCGTCGTCAGGTTCCTTTCAAAAATTGGATGGCAATATTATGAGACTTGCGACTCTTCCACCGCAAACTACTTCCATCCTAAACTTTCTGCAGTGGTAATATACATTGGGTACGTAGCAAGAAGGCGCAAGACATAACTGATACTCGTACTTGACATCCTCGTGACTGGTAACAAAAACAGACACACAAAAGGACGCATCACGGCGGGAGGAAAACTTCCACAACAACAAACAACTTTTTCGCTTTCCTCATGCATTCTTATTACCGTTCCCTTCTGACCCAGCGTTCTGCTTGTTACACTTGACCTTTTATGTATTGCGTTGACCTGTTTGCAATGGTCAACAAGTTAGGTATGTGTTATAGTCGTTTTTAGCGTTGTTGTGCTATGTTATTTTAAGATTAAGGATTAGGTCTTTGTTTTAGTGTACTTTTAGCTTTTATGTACTATGCTTTTTTTACTTATTTTAAGATTAAGGATTAGTTTTTCGTTTTAAGGTATTGGTTATATTGTTTTATGTTGTAGCATGTTTAGTTTTAATTGTATTATGTAAACTTGAGAGCAAGTTTAAGTTCTTTGTTCATAGGGGACTGGTCAAGGGTAAACACACACACACACACACACACACACACACACACACACACACACACACACACACACACACACACACCACACACACACACACAAAAAAACCCCGTTAAATACCAGTCTTTGTCTATCAATCAATCAATCAATCATTGGGGGCATACGC
The DNA here is from genome assembly GCA_016584305.1 of Chionoecetes opilio. NCBI lineage: Eukaryota > Metazoa > Arthropoda > Malacostraca > Decapoda > Majidae > Chionoecetes > Chionoecetes opilio. The sequence continues at coordinate 48,951 of JACEEZ010010144.1, read as the reverse complement.
CGGGGGGCGCATCGCCTCGCCCACCCTACGACGCCACTCCCGGGGGTCACCACGCGCGAGTTCCCATGCAGGCTCCTTTCCCATACCAAGCAGCTCTCGACAAGTCTATGGTTGGCTTTATATCACGTTTTACTCCAAATTCTTGATCTAAACCCTTAAACAAAGTGATGCTTATAGGTGAAAAAAACTGCTTTGATACAATAAACTACATCACAATTTATACGGTTTATACTGTATGCGGTTTTTTGCCTTCCATTTCGAGGTATTCATGACATTTATACACAATTTGCAAGGTATCAGAGGGATGGCTAAGTTTATTATCAAGGCTAAATGAACAACTTGAAAGCATTATAACTTCAACAGGGTAACAAAAAATAGATACAAATATATATAAACATTTTTTTCTATGTCATGCAATTTTACCCTTAAGGTTTCATCATTATTAATTTTGTATTATGTAGAAATATATAAAACGTAACCTGTATATATTTTTTTTACCCATTGTTTTTCATTATTTCCTCTTCGTATGATCGGCCCAACAGCAGCCTAGGATGTCAAGGTGCAGGCAGTGTTTACCTTGACACAGTGAGGAGGGGCGGGCGAGACAACCTTCCTGCCGCCGCGCTGACACAATGCAGTTACTTGGCTGTCTGTCTCCATTCACTAACTACACTTGAATATTCATCAACTGATTTCATATACGCGAGTGTCATCACCCATGGTCTTGTCCACGCGATCTGGCTCGCGATCGCCAGTTTCACCCTCCCGGAACGAGTTTGGAGCTCATTATTACCGATCTTTGGGTAATGCTGGGACCTCACACACCACATCCCCCCATCCCCTAGCTCAAGGGGGACAGTAACCGCCCAAATTTCTCAGTGGAAAAATCCACGGGAATAAGCAGGGGCTGGGGATCGAACGCCGGACCACATAATGGTGCCGGGCGCTCTAACCCACCAAGCCGTTCAGGCGGATGAATGCCAGATTCGTCAAAACGTCTTCTGATTCAGGAGTGTGTGTGTGTGTGTGTGTGTGTGTGTGTTGAGAGAGAGAGAGAGAGAGAGAGAGAGAGAGAGAGAGAGAGAGAGAGAGAGAGAGAGAGAGAGAGAGAGAGAGAGAGAGAGAGAGAGAGAGAGAGAGAGAGAGAGAGAGAGAGAGAGAGAGAGAATTTCACTTTCACTAAATAAAAAAAGGAAAAAAGAAAACATTTAGTCTTTTCGTCCTGTCCCTACATCGCCACGAGCACTTCCAGAATGAATCGTTTCACAACCAGAAGAAAATAAACAAACCAAGTCCCCATTCTATTCCAGACAAAGCAAAGAAGTATGGAGTTAGAGTGAGGCTGAACTGTACTATATAACATTCCTTTTTTAATCATATCTCATTAAACATTTATATCTTATTAGTACGAAGAAAACCGAAATGAAGTAAAAAAGTGACTCTCCTATTTGACATCGCTATAAAAAACGTCCTATTTCTATTTTTGAAGAAAGATTGCCACGGGGACTGTTTATTTTTCTTCCTCTCTTCCATTGCGTTCATTCCTTGATCCTTAAAATCGGAGAAAAGAAAGTAAAAAAAGGAGGAAGGAGAATACAGCAATTATTTTCATTCTTGACAAAACATCTGATCTTACTTGTGACCCTTTTATACTAAAGAAGGAGGAGAAGGAGGAGAAGGAGGAGGAGGAGAAGGAGGAGAAGGAGGAGAAGGAGGAGGGAGAGAAAGAAGAGGAGAAAATGGAGAAGGAGGAAAAGGTGTAGGAGGAAATCAAAAGGAAAACGAAGCCAACTGGATGAAACGTAGGTGACGAGAGAGAGAGAGAGAGAGAGAGAGAGAGAGAGAGAGAGAGAGAGAGAGAGAGAGAGAGAGAGAGAGAGAGAGAGAGAGAGAGAGAGAGAGAGAGAGAGAGAGAGAGAGAGAGAGAGAGAGAGAGAGAGAGAGAGCAAAAAAAATGTAGAAAAAAGGAGAATAGAAATAAAAGAAAGAAAACTATGATTTAAGACAAAAATATATAATCAACTAAGTCCTCCTAATGGCTTACAAAGGGAAGGAGAGGAATGAAAGAAAGAAAGAAAGAAAGAAAGAAAAGAAAGAAAGAAAAGAAAGAAAGAAAGAAAAGAAAGAAAGAAAAGAAAGAAAGAAAAGAAAGAAAGAAAGAAAAGAAAGAAAGGAAAGATAGAGGTTGGAAGATGAAAATGAAAAGAAGAGAATGTGAATAAATGAATGGAGAAAAGATAGAAGGAATGAAGTGGAATTCAGATGAATACAAAAGAGAATGGATAGGCGAATGAAGGCAGAATAAAGGGAAAAAAATCTGAAGGAAGGAAGGAAGGAAGGGTAGGAAGGATAGAGAAACAAAGAAGTATGAAAAGAAGGATGAAGGAAGGAAGGCAGGAAGGATGGATGGAAAGAAAATAGGAAGGAAGGAAGGAAGGAAGGAAGGTATGAAGAGAGGGAAGAAGATATGAGGGAAGGATGGAAGGAAGGAAAAGGAAAGAAGGAAGGAAGGAAAGAAGAAATACAGTAAGGAAGGAAGAGAGGAAAGAAGATAGGAAGAAGGAAGGAAGGAAGGAAGGAAGGAAGGAAGGAAGGAAGCAAGGAAGAAATACAGTAAGGAAGGAAGAGAGGAAAGAAGATAGGAAGGAAGGAAGGAAGGAAGGAAGGAAGGAAGGAAGGAAGGAAGGAAGGAAGAAATACAGTAAGGAAGGAAGAGAGGAAAGAAGATAGGAAGGAAGGAAGGAAGGAAGGAAGGAAAAAATGAAGGAAGAAATACAGTAAGGAAGGAAGAGAGGAAAGAAGATAGGAAGGAAGGAAGGAAGGAAGGAAGGAAGGAAGGAATACAGTAAGGAAGGAAGAGAGGAAAAAGATAGGAAGGAAGGAAGGAAGGAAGGAAGGAAGGAAGGAAAAAATGAAGGAAGCCATCAATCAGGAATGAAAATTATTATGGAACCTAATATCGTTGAGTCATTAATCATGATTCTTTAGTAGCCTTTCTCTCTCTCTCTTTCTTTCTTTCTTTCTTCTTTCTTTCTCTCTCTCTCTCTCTCTCTCTCTCTCTCTCTCTCTCTCTCTCTCTCTCTCTCTCTCTCTCTCTCTCTCTCTCTCTCTCTCTCTCTCTCTCTCTCTCTCTCTCTCTCTCTCTCTCTCTCTCGTTTACACATACATATTCTTTCAATTCCAGGCAATAACAGATGGAAATGAAATGGAAAGTAAAAACCCAAAAATTTCTGGAAAAAAAAAAAACTTCGATTTTTTTTTAGGGGGATGCAAAAGGTAAGGTAAGGTTTTTAAGGTAAGGTACAAAATAGAATGTTGATTAATTTTACTTTCTTAGCCCTCCAACGCGTCTCTCTCTCTCTCTCTCTCTCTCTCTCTCTCTCTCTCTCTCTCTCTCTCTCTCTCTCTCTCTCTCCTCCTCTCTCCTCTCTCTCTCATCTCTCTCTCTCCTCTCCTCCTCTCTCTCTCTCTCTCCTATATATATATATATATATATATATCCCTCTCTCTCACCGTCACCACCTCTCCCGGCCTGAAGTGCCTGAAGTGCCCGGCTCTCCCGCACTCTCTCCAAGTATGAAGTTCGCTATTTTCAAGCGAAACTCGGACTGTTACCCTAGTAGGGGTGACAAACAAAGGTTCGTGGGTGCAGGCGTGAAGAGCGGCCGTTACAAGGTGGGGATCCGGAGGGTCCCTGCTTCATTAGATGTGAGCATCATGCGCTGGGAGTCACTCAGCATGTCCTTCGCCCTCGACTCGTTGTCTGAGGCCACCTTCCGGGCCATGGAGAACGCCCCCCCTGCGGTGGAGCTCATTGGTTGGTGACACACCTAGACAAGCCGGCTAAACGGACGATTGCCAGACGCGGTAACATGACGACACACTGAACCGACTACGGGTAGTACAGCATAATGTTCTTTCCTGGGACAACCGTAAGTACGACCTCACCAACACTTATAGACAGTTAGATCCTGACATAATACTTATCAACAGCCATGGACTAGATGACGGAACAAGACAAAAAATTCCAGGTTACGTGACTTATCAAAGTAATTTTACCAACGAACCCAGCGATGGAGTAGCCATCGCTGTACGACGTCGCTTCGACATAGGGTGGAGGACGACTTTCTGTCCGAGACCCTCCTTGTCACTCTCGACACACCCGACGGACCCCTCCACATTTGCACCTCATATCTCCCCCCCAGACGACCCTACATTCCTCACCCCGATTTTCTTCGCCTTTTCCGCAGACAGTCTCCAGTGTTCTTCGCTGGTGACCTGAACGCGAGACACATGACACTGGGACACACGACAACTAATCGGGTCGGCCGCGACCTGATAGACTACCTTAGACATCATACTGTACGACATATAGGTCCTTTCTTTCCCACTTTCTACGGCCTTTACGGGACGACCTCCCCTGACATTGCCCTGACAAACACTAACAATCATCTCCACTACACTATCACACCTGGCAACATCACAACCAGTGATCACATTCACCTCATCATCGACATCTCATCTTCTCCCATCCTTACTCCCGTTCCTAAGACATTCTCCTTCCGTAGGACTGACTGGGACGCTTTACACGATGACCTTTCACTTCAGATGAATGACCAACCCGACGTCTCCCGAGGCAGCCTCGAGGAGATTGACACTGCACTGACCGCCTGGATGACCACTGTACAAACGACTGCTGACAGACTCATACCCAAGACTTCGTACAAATTAGACCCTGCCCCTAGACCTTCCCGACGGACTCAACTGATCAAGATTCAGTTCCTGGTGCTGAAAGACAGAGCGACTCGCTATAGGTGGACATATGACGAATACAGACACTTTGTTTTTCTGAGACACTCATTGGATGATGCGCGGCGGATTGAGGCACGCGACCACTGGGGTCGCTCCCTGACTGGCCTAGCCGCCAACCACCGAGACCCCAAGAAGTTTTGGAGGCAGATCCGCCGCCTCTCCGGCCGCTCCCCCGGACTCGACGGGCACCTTATAGACAGAGACGGACGGAAACGACACACTAACAGTGACAAGGAACTCCTGCACACCTCTCTCTGGAGGGAGGTGTTTCAGGAGGATGACAATCATGACGATAATGACATTGTAACTGATTATATTCGAGACCACGTACACAGGACGACTCCTTATGAAACTGCTGATCCAATGAGGCTGTCGGGCGCCTCGGAGCTCGACTACCTCATTTCGACAGCTGAGCTTACTGCAGCCATTAGGCGCAGTAAGTCCACCTGTCCGGGTCGCAGCAAAATTAATAAGACCATACTCTCCCACCTTCCAGATCGAGCCTTAGAGCGGCTGAGGGACGTCCTGAACGCGGCACTCTCGGCTGGATACTTCCCTGACTGCTTCAAGGAGGCGGAGATGCGGATGATTGTCAAGCCGGGGAAGGTCACTACCCGACCTGACAGCTACCATCCCATCTCCCTTCTGGAGGTTCCACGGAAGGTCTTCGAGAGGGTCCTCATCAGGCGCTTGCGTGACCACCTGGAGGGAGGCGACCTGTATAACCCGGCTCAGTATGGATTCCGGCGGGGGAGGGGCACACCTCACGCGATTGCCGTGGCCACGAAGACCCTGGCTGTCCACGAGGCCTCCGGGAGTCGGTGTAATCTTGTCCTCCGGGATGTTACCAAGGCGTTTGACAAGGTCTGGCATCTTGGGCTGAAATACAAGTTACTTCACCTAGGCCTGCCAGGTCATGTTGAGCGCTTACTTTGCGACTTCATGGAGGACAGAACCGCCAGGATAAAAGTGGGCCACCACTCCGGCCCCGCGTTTCCCCTGGACACCGGGGTCCCTCAGGGAAGTGTGCTCTCTCCTACGCTGTACTCCATCTATACCGGGGATTGCCCTGGCTCCATGGCGGGAGTCAACATCCTGTATGCCGACTATGTCTCGCAGGTCGTCTTCCATCCGGGTCGGTCTAGGGACATGCTTAACGCCCGCACGGGGAGAGAGATCGCCAGAGTCAATTCCTATGAAGAGGATTGGAGGATTCAGACAAACTTGGGGAAGTTCACTGTCATCGCGATGGCCACCAGGAATCCCGCCCAGCTGCTGGTCGACGGAGACGCCGTGGACTTTCGCCCCTCGGGTCCAGGGCAGCACTAACCACTCTCTTCCGATTCCGTGATCTGGCCCCAAGACTGAAACTCCACCTCGTCAAGGCCCTGGTGATCCCGATCCTCACGTATCCGCCTGTCCCGACGCACGCCCTGAGCAGGAGCGCCGTCAGCCGCCTCCAAAGGGTGCAGAACGCTGCACTGCGGTTTGCACTCGATACGAGATGGGATGACTTCATCCCGACACGGACGCTACACGAAGACGCCTGTCTCCCAGCTCTCAACGTCCGGCTCCACGAGATGGCCATGAAGGTGTGGCAGAAGATGGAGTCGGAAGGCTGGGAGCAGTACCTCGCCCTCCAAGAGCTCCACCGCGGGGCACCGGACCGGAGCCACTCATGGTTCCCCAGGAGCCTGCTGGCTCTGGAAAGGGAACCCGATCCTGCTCCCAGATACCATTAGCTGCGTGCAAGCGATTGATTGATATAATTGCTTTAATTGATTGAATGCATTGAATGATTGAAAAAAACAAAAACAGTCTGTCCCTAGACCGGGACACGGGCAGTTATCTGCACTATGTATGTTATTATTATGTTTCTTGCAATTTTACCCTGTGTATATTACATTGTCTTTGTTGTGTTATGGCTCACGTTTCTTATTTTTATCACTCGTCATATTTTGCGTCAGTCATCACCCTCATCTTGGCCCGTAGCAGATTTTCGTCTATTCCAGCCAATGGGAAGAGAGCTTAGCTCTCCTTCTCAAAGCCACGTCCGCTCCCAACCCAGTACCAGGCGTGAGCCTCACGAATTCGGACCAATCACAGTGCTGCTTTTCTCATCCGCCCATAGCTCAGTCCACCTTTTCTCAATAAACTTGTAAACTTGGTATAACTACTCTATTATTACCTCCGCCAACGAAGTTGGAGGGGTTATGCTTTCACCCCGATCTGTCTGTCTGTCTGTTTTTTTTTTTTTTTTTTTTTTTTTTTTTTTTTTTTTTTTTTTTTTTTTTTGTTTGTTTGTTTGTTTGTTTGTTTGTTTGTTTGTTAGTGTACAGGATTTCTCGAAAAGTTACGAATAGATTTGGACCAAACTCGGTATACCAAGTCTATTTGGTATAAAGAAGAACTAATTTAATTTTGGATGAAATCTATTGACAACTGTTGCCATGGCAACCAATTGATGAAATATTCGGCCGGAGGTATGCGCTCATACTGAGTGCTATATATATATATATATATATATATATATATATATATATATATATATATATATATATATATATATATATATATATATATATATATATATATATAATATATGTTGTTTTTTTTTTTTTCTCTTTCTTTTTTTTACTTTTTTTTTTTACTTTTTTTTTTACTTTTTTTTTTTTTTACTATGTTTTACTTTTTTTTTTATGAAATCGAATCACAACTCCATGGCAACCAATTGATGAAACATTCGGGCGGAGGTATGCGCTCTACTGAGTAAAGAGCGCAAACCTCCCCCCCCCCCTAGTGTTCTCTATATTTTTGCTGCTTCTTTTATTATATATTATGTATGTATGTTCTGTCTATCATGCTATATGTTTCTGTCTATTATACTTTATATGTTTTTTCTGCCTATTATGTTCTGTTTTCCAAAATCAATCTTGGTATAACTACTCTATTCTGTTCTCTATATTTTGCTGCTTCTTTCATTATATATTATGTCTTATTATGTATGTTCTATATTGTGTTATATATTATGTATATTATAATATTATGTCTTATTATCAACTTGTGAACAACAGCAAGTCGGACCGCCCGGCACCTTTTATTATTTTTCTGTATTTATATATTTCTAAACTTTGTATCCTTGTTCCCCCCCCCACCCCCCTCTTTGTAATTTCCCCCCAACTTTCTAAATAAACTTGAAACTTGAAACTCTGCTACTCGGTTGGTATCTATCTATCTATCTATCTATCCTTCCTATCTATCTATGCAACAGTCTAATAAGCAATGTGTGTGTGTGTGTGTGTGTGTGTGTGTGTGTGTGTGTGTTGTGTGTGGTGTGTGTGTGTGTGTGTGTGTGTGTGTGTTATACCTACGATTCTTGGTGTTATTCTTTTCCCTCCCTCTATTCCTCTTCTTCCTTTCTTAATGACCGAACAAGGTGAGAGGCAGAATCTCGCTCCTCGAGAACAGGTAAATATTTAATACATGAAGCGCGTCGTCTTGCGTTCCGAACCTGATTGAACTTTGGTGAGAGGAGAGAGAGAGAGAGAGAGAGAGGAGAGAGATGAGAAGAGGAGAGAGGAAAGAGGGGAGAGAGGGAGAGAGAGAGAGTTCACGAATGTAACAATGTACGTATAGTTAAGCTCCTCCCATTAGCATTCAGGTCAGCTCACTTGTAACATAATATCAATGTGCAGCAAAATAAGAAATGTTAAAATACAAAGGAATAATTTATATACACGTTCTGAAAGAATCATGAAGCGTGGGAAAAAATATTAAAAGTGTAATTAAAATCTATGTCTTACTACAGAGAAGAAAGTTCAGATGCTAAAACATTGTATTGCTAGTATCATTATCTTATTTGAACTTTTTCTATCTGTTCCTTAGCAATTACTAGGTAGTCTTCACTTTAGTATACCTTTAAAATTATCACTTCAGTATATTAGATAATGTTAATATCTTAAGTATTTATTACCGTTTAAGATCTGATACTTAGGTAATATCCTTAAGTTTATCCTTTAATATTTATCCTGTTATTATTACACTTAGAAGTATCCTTAGTATTTACTTTTGTATTGTATCCTTAGTATTTATCCTTTGAGTTTTACCGCTTTATGTATTTACCCTTTAGTATTTATCCTTTAGTATTTATCCTTTAGTATATATCCTTTAGTATTTATCCTTTAGTATTTACCCTTTAGTATTTATCCTTTAGTATTTATCCTTTAGTATTTACCCTTTAGTATTTATCCTTTAGTATTTATCCTTTAGTATTTACCCTTTAGTATTTATCCTATAGTATTTACCTCATTCTTCTATTTGACCACCTGTGTATTTGTCTTTTTAATATTCTTTAGTACCTTCTCTCTCCCTCTCTCTCCTTTTCTCTTCCCTTTTTTATATCAATTTCTACTTTTTTCATTTATTTACTACCTCATTCTTCTATTTGATCACCTGTGTATTTATCTTTTAATATTCTTCAGTACCTTCTCTCTCCCTCTCTCTCCTTTTCTCTTCCTTTTCTTTTGATTAATCTCTATTTTTTTCATTTGTTTTCTACCTCATTCTATTTTTTTTTTATCATTTGTGTATTAATTTGTCTTAATATGTATTGTCACGGCCCTGACGGACAGCCAACACGCTAAGCCAAGTACACAACAGTAATCCTCTCTGTTACGTGGACCCGAATCTATGTTCCTTGAGGTCGCCAGTTGCAACCCTGGAAGGGCTCGCAGCACACCCTTGATTCCCCAATGTCCCGCTATTAGTATACGCGGTAAGAGGATTGAAACGCTATCTAAGTTATCTCTATTTTATTATCTAACTTAAACTGTAGGTATTATTGGGCAAGACAGTTACACTGATTTTCATACCTCGGGAAACCAGGCCTTTCCCTTACATATAATTATACTCCACAAAACTCTACGTACGCCGCGTCCTTGTCTCAGATGACACTAGACTTCAGAGACTTCCACGTATCCACAAGATATACACTCTGCGCGTCTTGATAAGCGCTACACAAGAATACAACACAAACACGATCACAGCTCCTCCCTAACCACAACTATTTCTCTGAGACTCCCTAATCACACTAGAATACAGGATAATTACAGTACCTCCTGTTTCTCCAATAAACACTCTCTGAACTCTCTGACTCTTGATTACACTTGCCAATTACACTTGTAATTGATCTACACAATTACAGGCCGAAGTCCTACCACAAGGTAAACACAGGAAGAACCTTACCTCAGACTCTCTGTTGTACTACCGAGCCTACCCGGACACCTCCACGCAGCGCCTCTCCTCACACAAGACCCACTCCTTCCGGTTGTTCCTACTATTATCTCTTCCTAGGGCCTGCCCTCCTAAATCCTCCCCGCAAGAGCGTCAGGTCAGAGCCCAGCTGGCTAATCCCTTCACTCGGAACCGCCTGACCTCCTAAACTCTCTTAACGAGAGTTCCAAGCCGCCCAGCTGAATAATCCCCACATATATATATATATATATATATATATATATATATATATATATATATATATATATATATATATATATATATATATATATATATATATAATTTCTATTATATATATATATATAAAGTAGAAAAAGTATTTTGATAACGCGCTCTCTCTCTCTCTCTCTCTCTTTCTCTTTCACGGAGAGAGAGATGGAGGGGGAGAGAGAGAGAGAGAGCGGCCGGCGCGGCGATTTATTTAGTTAACGCTAATGTTTGCATGGTACTACTGTATTTATCAGAAAACTAAATATATCAATGGAAAACTAATAAAATTCTGCTTCTATAGATATCTTCCATCTTATAAGTTGTCCCACAAAGTTTTACATGACGACGTGTTTAAGTGAATTGTAAGTTCATGCATATTTCTTCAGAATCTCATAATGACCTTTATTTAATGTGTTTTACTGTGTTTTATGTGATAATCTTATAAAACAAACATTTCCGAAGATAATAGTATATCCTTTATACATGTATAACATGACATACTGCGGGGTCATGCCTTGAGAACTTCCCCGGGTCTAGAGTGAACAGAGAGGCCCTGGCACTAAGATGGCGCCCATAAATCGAGTTGTCACTACTCTATTATTCAAGGTACTCTAGACAATCTAATAAGCCATCGCGCGCCTCTTTTTCATTTTTTTCTGATCAAGTTACCAAAATAGGTTTCCTGGGGAGATGTAGGTAAGAGGCTGATGTATAATGTATGATGTGTGTGTGTGTGTGTGTGTGTGTGTGTGTGTGTGTGTGTGTGTGTGTGTGTGTGTGTGTGTGTGTGTGTGTGTGCGCGTGTGTGTGTGTGTATGTGTGTGTGGTGTGTGTGTGTGTGTGTGTGTGTGTGTGTGTGTGTGTGTGTATGTGTGTGTGTGTGTGTGTGTGTGTGTGTGTGTGTGTGTGTGTGTGTGTGTGTGTGTGTGTGTGTGTGTGTGTGTGTGTGTGTGTGTGTGTGTGTTATTGACCTATGGTCTTGTCCACGCGAGCTGGCTCGCGATCGCCAGTTTCACCCTCTCAGTGCGAGCTTGGAGATCATTATTACCGATCTTTGGGCAATGCTGGGACCTCACACACCACACCCCCCCACCCCCTTGCTCAAGGGGGACAGTAACCGCCCGAATTTGTCAGTGAAAGATCGCCGGGGGCGCGAGGATTCGAACCGCCTACCCACAGAATGGGAGACCAGCACGCTGTCAACCTGACCATCGCGTGGTGTGTGTGTGTGTGTGTGTGTGTGTGTGTGTGTGTGTGTGTGTGTGTGTGTGTGTGTGTGTGTGTGTGTGCGTGTGTGTGTGTGCGTGTGCGTGTGTGTGTGAGCTATACTCGTGTAGTCCTGTCTCCGTATCCACTTTTATTCAGTTCATTTATTCATGTATTACCCTCTCTCCTTCCTTATCTCTCTCTCTCTCTCTCTCTCTCTCTCTCTCTCTCTCTCTCTCTCTCTCTCTCTCTCTCCCCTTCCTTCTCTCCACTCGCACGTGTCCCTCAAGGCTCCGTGATCTCTAAGACTCTCTACTTTGTCCCTCTACATGTACTGTACATGAAACTAAGGGAAATAGAAAGAAAGAGACAAAAGGTTAGGAGGTGAAGAGAAAAAACTGAAAATAAAGAAAAAAAGAAGAGGAGAAAAATAACGGGACGAACGTAGAACAAAGAAAGACACAGAAAGAGAAAAAAATTACAAACACGAATATTTCTCACTTATATGATTAGAGGAATTAAATGTAAGCGACAATACAAAGGAGGAGGAGGAGGAGGAGGAGGAGGAGGAGGAGGAAGGAGGAGGAGGAGGAGGAGGAGGAGGAGGAGGAGGAGAGGAGGAGATCAAAGGATGAGGAAAAGAGTGGAATCATTAGGGAGAGATAAAAAGATAAAAAGATAAAAGTAAACAAAAAGAAACAAAGGCAACGAGAGAGAGAGAGAGAGAGAGAGAGAGAGAGAGAGAGAGAGAGAGAGAGAGAGAGAGAGAGAGAGAGAGAGAGAGAGAGAGAGAGAGAGAGAGAGAGAGAGAGAGAGAGAGAGAGAGAGAGAGAGAGAGAGAGAGAGAGAGAGAGAAAAGAAATATAATCTTGACACTTAACAGCCATTGTACTAAAAAAACATCCTTTCTTGTGTCATTGAGAAAAGAAAAGAAAAACTAGAAATAAATATAAATAAATACATGAAGAGAAAAGGCGTTATATGTTTAGAAGAGAGAGAGAGAGAGAGAGAGAGAGAGAGAGAGAGAGAGAGAGAGAGAGAGAGAGAGAGAGAGAGAGAGAGAGAGAGAGAGAGAGAGAGAGAGAGAGAGAGAGAGAGAGAGAGAAGAGAAAAGGCGTTATATGTTTCCATGCATCAGTCAGGCATTTATGTAAAGAAAAAAATATATAATCATAAATATAAATGCATATAAACATCATATTCTCAGGAAAACAATTAAGAAATATTGCAATTCTTAGAACAGGTGATCATATAGAAGGGGTGTGCAGACAAATAAATTTATCGATACATGTCAATAGATAGACACAAAGATAGATAGACAAATGGATAGATGTATAAAAAGATAGATATGCAAATAGATAGATAGGGAGTAAGAACGATATATAAATGGATAGATCAATAAAAAGATAGATATGGAAATAGATAGATAGACAAGATAGATGGACACAAAGATAGATAGACAAATGGATAGATGTATAAAAAGAGAGATATACAAATAGATAGATAGGCAGTAAGAAAGATATATAAATGGATAGATCAATAAAAAGATAGATATGGAAATAGATAGATAGACAGTAAGAAAGATAGATAAAGGGATAGATGTATAAAAAGATGGATATGCAAATAGATAGAAACACGATAAAAATAGATCGAAACATAAAACAGATAGAAAAGATAAACAGATTGAAAAATGGATAAACATTGTAAATATCACCTTTCACTTCCAACCAACTAATTTCGGATAATATAAATTCCCCAGTGACACAAACACCTTTCCTGCCGCCAGTATTGAAGAACCTGGCAAACACACGCAAACACCAAGCAAACAGCCAAACATACGCAAACAACAAACACCAAACAATAAACAAACACCAAACACCAAACAAACGCAAACAACAAACACCAAACAAACAACAAACACCAAACAAACAACAAACACCAAACAACAAACAAACGCAAACAACAAACACCAAACAACAAACAAACGCAAACAACAAACACCAAACAACAAACACCAAACAACAAACAAACGCAAACAACAAACAACAAACACCAAACAACAAACAAACGCTAACAACAAACAAACACCAAACACCAAACAACAAAACATACGCAAACAACAAACACCAAACAACAAACACCAAACAAACACCAAACAACAAACAAACGCAAACAACAAACAACAAACACCAAACAACAAACAAACGCTAACAACAAACAAACACCAAACACCAAACAACAAAACATACGCAAACAACAAACATCAAACAACAAACAAACGCAAACAACAAACAACTAACAAACGCAAACAACAAACAATAAACAAACAACAAACACCAAACAACAAACAAACGCTAACAACAAACAAACACCAAACACCAAACAAACGCAAATAACAAACACCAAACAAACAACAAACAACAAAAACCAAACAAACAACAAACACTAAACAACAAACAAACGCAAACAACAAACACCAAACACCAAACAACAAACAAACGCAAACAACAAACAACAATCAACAAACAACAAACATACGCAAACAACAAACACCAAACAAACACCAAACAACAATCAACAAACAACACACACCAAACAACAAACAACAATCAACAAACAACAAACACCAAACAACAAACAACAATCAACAAACAACAAACACCAATCAACAAACAACACACCAAACAACAAACAACAATCAACAAACAACAAACACCAAACAACAAACAACAAACAACAAACAACAATCAACAAACAACAAACACAACAACAAACATCAACAAACAAAACCAAACAACAAACAACAATCAACAAACAACAAACAACAAACACCAAACAACAACAACAACAACAACAATCAACAAACAACAATCAACAAACAACAATCAACAAACAACAATCAACAAACAACAATCAACAAACAACAAACACCAAACAACAATCAACAAACAACAAACAACAAACAACAATCAACAAACAACAAACAACAAACAACAAACAACAATCAACAAACAACAAACATACGCAAACAACAAACGCCAAACAAAAAACATACGCAAACAACAAACAACAAACAAACAACATACAAACGCAAACAACAAACAACAAACAAACATAAAACACCAAACAACAAACAAACAGTTAACCAATCATCAAACCCCCCCAAAAAAACCCAGCTAATCAGGTCAAGACTCACGCCTTTAAGAATACAAATACCGAGAACGAGATCAAATTATAAACGTCATTAGGTCAAAAAAACTATAAAAAATGAAAATAAAAGAAATTAATGTACGTTCCTTTAGATACGATTGACATCCTTGATATTCCTAGAGGGAAAAAAACTTCGTCACTGGTTTTTCCCTGAAGTTTCACCGGTGTTGGGGTGTTAGTGTTGTCACGTGATCGATGTAAAGTGTATTTTGTCTCCCTCTCTGTCAGTGTTGTGTGCTGTGTAATCGACTTGACCGATGTTGTTTTTGGAATCGACTTCACTTCTGTTGTTTTAGGAATCGACTTGACCTCTTTTGTTTTTGGAATCGACTTCATTTCTGTTGTTTTTGGAATCGACTTCACTTCTGCTGTTTTTGGTGCTTTGTTGTCCTTCCTATATTTGTGTATGTTTTTTAATTTTTTGATATGTATTTGTTTATCTACTCATTAATCTTCACTACGAACTATTACCGTTGTTATTACCATTATTGACAGTAGCAGTAGTAGTAGTAGTAGTAGTAGTAGTAGTATAATAGTAGTAGTAGTAGTAGTAGTAGTAGTAGTAATAGTAGTAGTAGTAGTAAAAATAAAATCATCATTACAAAATCATCAGTATCAATCAATAAAAATATCATTACCGTTATTATCATTATTATTATTATCATCATCATTAATATACTTCTAAAGACGTTTGACACGGTTTCATTTCACATGTGTTTTGTTTCACTGTCCTTACCTCGTCTCTCCATTCAAACCGGAAAACAAAATACCAACAAAATATCTCCCTTCATAACGGAATAACAAAACGATGCATATTTCTGGTGAGCTTGATGGATGAACCTTCTCACCCTCTCCCGGACACACACATGTTTGCTTCCCGTCACGGACACGCATCCCCCCCTACCCACCACTTGTTCTCCACGCCCACTACGGTCGATCGGCGCTGAGTGAGTGAGTGGCAAGGGACGCGGGAAAATTTAATCACCTATACCTAATAGTTAATGGAAAAAACTGCGTCACTTCGTTTTTATGACTCTCAGAGATCAGCTTTTTACATCGAGTCTGCGCGGTGGTGCAGGATGAATTTGTGGTCTGAGAAAAATATGATTAAAGTTTTTTGTTTTTACGTTCACGGTATAACGATGGAGGGGAGGGAGAAGGAGGAAGAGAGGAGGAGGGAGGAAGGGTAGGGAAGGGATGAGGAGGGAGGAAGGGTAGGGAAGGGAGGATGAGGGAAGGAGGGGAGAGGGGGAGGAGGAGTCACGGAGGAGGGGTGGGGAAGAGGAATATTCTGTATTTCCTTTTCTTTTACATATATCGTGCGTGAGTGACTGATTTTCCTTTTTTTTTTTTTTATTTTATTTTTATTTTACATTTGTGCCTATAGCGCCTGTAGGCAGTGGTGACCCAGGGCTCGGATGGTAGGCTCTGGAGGTTTACTTGAGGGTTCTGATGGTTGGTCCTCGCCCGTTGGTGGCGCAGGCAGGTTTCTTATAGTGACGCCTGTGAGGCTCATGCCGCCCCCCTGTGTCCTCCGATGCACTCGCAATCGAAGGTAGAGTTGATAGGCAGGGCATGTGGGTGTTCTTAGGCCACTCGACGGTGCAGAAAGGTTTTGGGTTTCTTCGGGGATCGAACTCGGGTCACCGAGAACGCCAGTCGGAGACTAACTGCTCCGCTACCGCCTCCCCGTGGTAGGGGGAGGCGGTCCCTTGAAGGGA
>JACEEZ010010144.1:22500-27500 GCA_016584305.1 Chionoecetes opilio | reverse complement strand
CTAGTAAAGTGAAGGTTCCCAGAGGGTTGGGTGCGACGTGTGACCTGTGACCTGTGACCCGCTAACCACCGACCCAACGCCTCATACCGCCATCACTGGTGTTCACATTACACTAACTAATCATTATTTTGTTTACCTCTCAAGTTTACCTCATTATGTGAGGTAATATTCACACCCGATGGTTTATAGACATTGGAAGGCTACGTATAGTTTAGAGCAGCTATTCCTGTCATACATTACGTGAGGCAGGAATACGAGTGGGAGTTCCGGTGATGTGTTCAAATATGTCTTCCCTCGATTTTTGTTTTGTTACCGTAGATAACAGTAAAGTCGCCAGGACAACTTTTTTTTCTGTTTACAGACGTGTGGTGGCGTTAATACTTACATTTCTACATCCATGATTTCAGGAAAGTTAGAAGGGGCTATCTGGAGAGTCTGTGTCATTTTGTGTCTTCATCTGTGTCATATTATGGCTATAAATGAACAAATGACAAAAATATCTACAAAGTGGCTACCAACAGTAGAGTCGCCATCTAGTGTTTATTTACTGAGTGTCGTAACGCTGTCGTCGTAGCCCGAAAAAAAAAACGCGTAGTGAAATTTGAAACCGTCTATACCTGCAGCTACAAAGCATAAAACAACGCTGAAACAGGGTAGATTATACAGTCATGATATAAACTACTGTGTATCATCTTCAGTGGCACATAAAAATCAGTAGTGATGTTATAATTCGTAATATTTGGCGGCTGGCGACATCACTGTAGGTGGCGACTTTACTGTTATCTACGGTAGGGCTTTCCCAGGCTGGACTTTTTTTTCTTAATTAATTGGACTTTTTTTCTAACTAATGAAGAAAATGGATAAACCAGACTAAATATATAATCATCTCTGGGGTGATCTTAACCTTCCCTGAAAATTTAGTTGAAATTGGGACAGAAATAGCGGAGCCTTACGGTAGCTGCAGCGTACACGGACGGAGGGACGGAGAGACATTCGGTAAATTTTAATAAGATTATCATTATCATCATTATTACTACTATTATTATTATTAATTTACGAGGATTTGAAATAACGTTGCGAATCACAGTACAACATTAATTAATTTTGAAACCGGAATATGAGGAATATGAATCTTGTCTATTACTATTATTAGCATTATTATTATCATCATCATTATCATTATTACTATCATTATTATTATTAATTTTCGAGGACTTGAAATAGCGTTGAGAATCACAGTATAACATTAATTTGTTTGTGATATGATATGAAATTGAATTAATGAATATGAATGAATATGATAGGTTGAATATGATCCCTATAATAAGGAATATGAATCTTCATAGTTACATTACGTCCCTGGTTTTTTGTTTTGTCTTGGATTTCCTTGTTTTTTTTTGGTTTTTCTTGAGTTTTTCTCTTGGTAATTTTGTTTTCTATATGAATCTTGACTCACCTGGCTAACTGATAATTAAATGAATGAGATAAATAATAAATATGATAACACTTATATGACACAGGTATACGAGGAATATGAATTTTGTCTACTATTACTATCATTAGCATTATCAATACTATCATCATCATCATTATTACTATTATCATTATACATTTCCCTGGCTGACTGGTCAGTGTCTGTTTTTCTGAGGACCCCAACTCGAGCCCTTCATCCTCTGTTGCTCTCTTCCCCTTTTCGCCTTCTATCAAAGACATCTCCCTCTCTCTCTCTCTCTCTCTCTCTCTCTCTCTCTCTGTCTCTGTCTCTCTCTCTCTTCTCTCTCTCTCTCTCTCTCTCTCTCTCTCTCTCTCTCTCTCTCTCTCTCTCTCTCGCTCTCCTCTCTCTTCTCTCTCTGTCTCTCTCTCTCTCTCTCTCTCTCTCTCTCTCTCTCTCTCTCTCTCTCTCTCTCTCTCTCTCTCTCTCTCTCTCTCTCTCTCTCTCTCTCTTCCCATTTATCCTTACCTTCCCCTACTTTCTGCCTTCACAAAACTCCTCTTAATTGCTTCTCATTATGGCGTTTCCTCATCTCTTTGTTACATGACGTTTTTGGTGGCTTGGTTATTTTTCTTGTATATTTTTGGATTTCCATGTTTTTTTTGGTTATTCTTGTTATTGATGTTTTTGTTTCTCGGGTTTTTTCTTTTGGGCTATTTTTTTCTCGCTCATTCCCTCTTCATTTGGTGAAAAGGGTTGCTATATGAAATCTCTTCTCTCTCTCTCTCTCTCTCTCTCTCTCTCTCTCTCTCCTCTCTCTCTCCTCTCTCTCTCCTCTCTCTCCTCCTCGATTTGTAAAGGGTCTCATTTTAATAAACTCTCTCTCTCTCTGTCTCTGTCTCTCTCTCTCTCTCTCTCGCTCACTCGCTCTAAGATTGGTGAAAAGGGTTGCTATTTTAATTAAACTCTCCTCTCTCTCTCTCTCTGTCTCTGTCTCTGTCTCTCTCTCTGTCTCTGTTTCTCTCTCGCTCACTCGCTCTAAAATTGGTGAAAAGTTAAGTTTTATTTAAACTCTCTCTCTCGTCTACTGTCTCCGCTCGCTAAACTGGCTAAAAAATTTGGTAAAAGGTCTGCTATTTTGATCTAACCCTCTCTCTCTCTCTCTCTCTCTCTCTCTCTCTCTCTCTCTCTCTCTCTCTCTCTCTCACTCGCTCTAAAATTGAAGGGTTATGTATTTTCTATTTACGCCCACTGGGGACTATCCTTTCCTTGGGCTTCCCCTTGGGGCTGGCGGGCAGTGATATGTGACTTATGGTGATATAAAGTAAAGGGGGGAAAGTGGCCGAGGGTCGAAAGGGGAGGAGAGGAAGGGGAGGGGTGAAGAAAGGTTACAGGAAGAGACAATATAGTCTAGTCGGAAGAGGGGGTTATCGTGCACCCCCCGGAGATATACTTCTAATTGGTATTTCTAGGTGGGAAAATATGTGTAGAAAATGATTAGCCTTGTTAACAGGGCATCCGGATGTCCCACGTATGATTTTTATGCAAATTAGTGCCGCCATCACCGAAACATCTATTTTTCGCAATATCTCCGTCAATAATACTGATAACTGAACAAATAAAGTGTCTATACCTAGGTTATGAGGGTAATAGATCTTGGAAAGACTACTCCCGAAGTGACTACTTGTCCCGTTGTTATGCTATCATGCAAATTCCAGCTTTCGTAACCCCCCCCACCAAAACATGTCTATTTTCAGGGAAGGAATGAACATAACAGGTATATTTTTTGGCGATCATAGGTCAAAGTCATGAGCTGTGTGTTGATTGGAGAGTTTTTCAATACATCAATTCTCATTTCATCTAAATGCCTTTATTAATACATGTATATTATGTACATAATTAGAAATCTAAAGACGCCTCTCAACATTGCAACATATATATATATATATATATATATATATATATATATATATATATATATATATATATATATATATATATATATATATATATATATATATATATATAATATATATATATATATATATATATATGTTCATCACACTCACAGTGGAATACAGCATTTCACTCTCCAATCACAATTTGCGGCGTCAGATAGGTGGAAGCTTCATCTAGGGCCTTGGCATGAGCAGTTTCCAACTCAAAACCAAAATCGTAACTCTCAGAGTGGCCGAGTCTGTGTATTATCATGTTGAGCTGCTTGCTTCGGAACAAGTGCCTGACAGTCACACAGATAAGCACGTGATTTGGTAGTGTAACGCAAGAAAATGGGTTAAACCTTTTGACTCATGATTGACGAAGAGTTTACGTTGAGTGGGGGGGGGGGGGGGTAAAGTAATATATAAATGTCGAGTAATTAAATGCTCGTCATTTTTCTTCACTCCTCAGTTCTTAATCACTAGATATAGTTTCCGACAATACTTTTGTGCCGGCGATCGCTGGTGACGTCAGGCGGGAAAGGCGAACAGGGAGAAAGGTGGCCATATTAGCTCTCTCTCTGTCCACGTCTCCAGCTGGTAGCACGTGTGGAGAGTTGTGTCTACCAACCCTTTTAAAGGGTTTTGGAGCGGGGTGGAGCTGACGGTGTGAGCAGCTGTGGGAGCTGACGGTGTGAGCGTGAGCTGAGTGGATGACCATGGACACACCATTGGACACAGCTAAGGCCATGTTTCATAGCTGGAGTGTGTGTGTATAGGTACTTTACACAGTGATTCAGTGTGACGGGAAGTTACACAGTGACAGTGGGGTGAAGGAGTTATTGGGTTTTGGTTAAACACGAGCTGAGAGTCGCGTCGTGTCGCTGTTCACATTATTAGTTATTTATTTGTTGTAAAACCTTAGGTTAAGCTACACAGTGATTCAGTGTTACGGGAAGTCACACAGTGACAGTGGGGTGAAGGAGTTATTGGGTTTTGGTTAAACACGAGCTGAGAGTCGCGTCGTGTCGATGTTCACATTTATTACAGTTATTTATTTGTTGTAAAACCTTAGGTTAAGTAGGGAAGTGAATACTTGCCAATCAGTAGGTGATAATATACTGAAATCCTGTTAACGAGTTGTTTATTCAGACCCAGTAATACTCACATATTCTCTTAATCTTTTATTTTTTTTCCCACTTATTGTGGGTGGTGGCAGCGTAATAGCCAGGATTGTGTAGTCCTTCGAGTTAACATCAAAGCTATAAAGGAGGGCGCTACAGTAGCTTCCACTTTCCCTCCGTAACTGCACGGCACAGGTCTTGCCCGATGGAGAATATCAAACGCTTTATCTTTGCACTCATCTTCGTGTCTTCCTTGCCAGCCATTACTAAGATGAGGAAACGGATAGCAGGGCGCGGAGACAAGTGCCTCCTCCGCCCTCCTTCCCCCAACAAAAGATCTCCCTGGTTCAGGGCTGCCAACCCAAGCGCAGTCATGGATAAACATAAGACCATGTTAGCTCTCGATGGTGGTGTCTAAAAACTCGTTCTTGGCATTGGTACCACTCGAGTCTAACATGGAAGCTCCACGTTAGACTCTCCCTTGTCCATGTTTAAAAAAGCGGCCGA
>JACEEZ010010144.1:0-17500 GCA_016584305.1 Chionoecetes opilio | reverse complement strand
TCTCTCTCTTCTCTCTTCTCTCTCTCTCTCTCTCTCTCCCCTCTCTCTCTCTCTCTCTCTCTCTCTCTTTTTCTCTCACTCTCTCTTTCTCTCTCTTACCATGACAACACTACGACAAAACAATAATACGTTTTCACACACACACACACACACACACACACACACACACACACACACACACACACACACACACACACACACACACACACACACACACACACACACACACACCACACTCACACACACACACACACACACACACACACACACACACACAACCCCCCCACACACTGCTCTAGGCAAAGGCAGCGCTGGGGATGACAAATTAAAATAAATTCTTTCTCGAAACATTGCCGTAGAAAAATGTACATATCCGCAATTCTTATCTAGTCGTGCGGAAGTCCTCGAGGAGATTCCCATTAGCCGTCTGAGGTGACTTGGCTCGGTATTCAAAAGGTAAACAACAAGAGAAAGACGAGGATGCTAGACGGTGTAACAGAGGAGGAAAGAGTGTGGGAAAGGAAAGAGGCGAGTGAGAGAAGGAAAGATACAATGTGGGGAGGGGGGAGTGAGAAAGGAAGGGAAAAGAGGAGGGAAGGTAGTGAAAAGAGGAGGGAAAAGAAGAGGGATAGAAGTGAAAGGAAGTGAATAGATGAGGGAAAAGAGGAGGAAGGAGTGAAAAGAGGAGGGATAGAAGTGAAAGGAAGTGAATAGATGAGGGAAAGAGGAGAAAGGAGTGAAAAGAGGAGGGATAGAAGTGAAAGGAAGTGAAAAGAGGGGGGAAAAGAGGAGGAAGGAGTGAAAAGAGGAGGGAAAAGAGGGGAAGGAAGTGAAAAGAGGAGGGAAAAGAGGAGGAAGGAGTGAAAAGAGGAGGGAAAAGAGGAGGGAAGGAAGTGAAAAGAGGAGGGAAAAGAGGAGGAAGGAGTGAAAAGAGGAGGGAAAAGAGGAGGAAGGAGTGAAAAGAGGAGGGAAAAGAGGAGGGAAAAGAGGGGAAGGAAGTGAAAAGAGGAGGGAAAAGAGGAGGAAGGAGTGAAAAGAGGAGGGAAAAGAGGAGGAAGGAGTGAAAAGAGGAGGGAAAAGAGGAGGAAGGAGTGAAAAGAGGAGGGAAAAGGGGGGAAAAGTGAAAATAAGTGAATAGATGAGGGGAAAGAGGAGGAAGGAGTGAAAAGAGGAGGGAAAAGAGGGGAGAAGAAAGTAAGAAGAGGGATACCGAGAGAATAAATGAAAATATAGGAAGAGAAATAGAAGAGGAAAGATAGAACAAAGAGGAACAGAGAGGGGGGAGAGGAAGAAAGAAGAGGAATACCAAAGGAGGAAATAGATCGGAGGAATGAAAAAAAGGAGGATAAAGAAGTGATGATATTGAGAAGGAGGAGAATGAAAAAGATGAAGAAATATAAATAAAAGTTAAAGATTAAGAACAGAAGAAAAGAACACAAGAAAATGAACTTAACCAATAAAATGATACAAAATCAAGACGAATATGATAATAATAATAATAATGGTAATAATAATAACAATAATAATAATAAAATGAATTGTAATAATAAACATGATAACCATAATAATAATAATGATAATAAAAATAGTAGGAATAATACAAAGAAGAAGAAGAAGAAGAAAAAGAAGAAGAAGAAGAAAAAGAAGAAAAAGAAGAAGAAGAAAAAGAAGAAGAAGAAGAAGAAGAAAAAGAAGAAGAAAAAGAAGAAAAAGAAGAAGAAGAAGAAGAAGAAAAAGAAGAAAAAGAAGAAGAAAAAGAAGAAAAAGAAGAAGAAGAAGAAGAAGAAAAAGAAGAAGAAGAAAAAGAAGAAAAAGAAGAAGAAGAAGAAGAAGAAAAAGAAGAAGAAGAAAAAGAAGAAAAAGAAGAAAAAGAAGAAGAAGAAAAGAAGAAGAAGAAAAAGAAGAAAAAGAAGAAGAAGAAGAAGAAGAAGAAGAAAAAGAAGAAAAAGAAGAAAAAGAAGAAGAAAAAGAAGAAGAAAAAGAAGAAGAAGAAAAAGAAAAAGAAGAAGAAAAAGAAGAAAAAGAAGAAAAAAAAGAAGAAAAAAGAAGAAAAAAAAGAAGAAAAAGAAGACAAAGAAGAAGAAAAAGAAGAAAAAGAAGAAGAAGAAAAAGAAGAAAAAGAAGAAGAAAAAGAAGGAACAACAACAAAGCAAGTGTCAGTCAGTTATCACTCCTAACATATATATTAACTTGCATAACTATTACTAGTGAATTACACCTAATTATCAAACAAGGGTCACACGTATTATAACTTCCATACAGGATATGTGCATGTAATTAACATCAAAAGAATCAGTGTATTTTTAGAAACATTATAAACATATAATTATATATCTATGTAATGTATATATAATTATACGTTTATCTTTCCTCCTCTGTTTCACCGTGAGACCCATGAACACCTTGCATTCTCAAAGTATGTCACAGGACAAATGCCTAGTTGTCAGCATAAAGTATAGGATCAACAAGAAGTGATAAGAAGCCAGAATCACGAGGAGAAGGGGGAGAAGCCCTCGGACATCGACGCTATCAACACGCACCTCTCACTCGCCCCGTCCGACACTCCCTGGCTGTGCTCAAGACATTCATTGTACTTGGTTGTAATCTCTACGCTCCTTACTGGACTCTAAATATATTAGAGTACAAAGCTGGAAGTACCAATTTAACTCATACCAGATAAGTCTCTACAATTATCAGACTTATAAATGGTGGATAAGCGGTGGTGACTGATTTTATCGGCGGCAACACCAAGATCACTGATCTTGTTTTTGCCGATAATGCAGTAATCTTTGCTGAGTCGCTGGAGGTCCTGGTGATGGCTCTCGAGGCGCTGCACGAGGAGGCAAAGCCTTTGGGACTTGAGGTCTCCTGGCTCAAGACCAAGGTCCAGGTATTTGGAGACTTACTAGATGAAGCAGTACAGTCTGTTCATGCGTGTGGCGAGGACATTGAGATCTTGGAAAGTTTTACATACCTTGGTAGCGCAGTCCATAATGACGGCGGGTCACGTCAAGAAGTCTTACGACGGATTGGCATAGCCCACGGTGTTATGGACTCGCTCAGCGGGAGTATTTGGCGTTGTCGGTACCTGTGCAGGAGGACAAAGATCCGGATCTTCAAGTCGCTTGTGATCCCTGTCTTACTCTATGGTTGTGAGACATGGACACTAAATAGTGACTTGAAGAGACGAATCAATGCCTTTGGTAATAAGTGTCTTCGCAGAATTATGGGGTATCGCTGGGATGATTACGTGTCAAATCAGCGATTGCACTGTGAGACTGAATCGAGGCCTATTACCTGCATAGTCCGTCAGCGCCAACTTCGGCTATATGGGCATGTGGCACGCTACCCTGAAACCGATCCTTCCCATCGGGTTGTATCTGTAAGAGACAATCCGGCGTGGAGGAGGCCAAGGGGGCGCCCACAAGGCTCGTGGCTGGGGCAAGTTGATGTTTCTTGTCGAGAGCTGCTTGGTATGGGAAAGGAGCCTGCATGGGAACTCGCGCGTGGTGACCCCCGGGAGTGGCGTCGTAGGGTGGGCGAGGCGACGCGCCCCCCGGCGTATGCCTCCAATGATTGATTGATTGATTGATTATAACACAAGCAACAGGTTACGATACCCACACTTATCTTCATCAAGCAAGTACAACCATAACCAAGCCTGCTACAACCATAACCTCTACAGCTACAACTACAAGCCATAACCTATGCAGCACAAGCCAGCCAGCGACTACAAGTACTTATACTACTACAATCAACTCCTACAAGCCGCAACAGTCTACAAGAATTGCTACAACTCCACGAGCATCTCAGCCGGAAACTACTATATCTACAAGTACTAAAATCAACAACCATCTCCTACACGCAGCAACTACCTACAAGAATCTACGAGTCTACAAGCAGCTACAGAGAGTGAGAGAGACGGACACACTCGTCTCTGCTTGATCAGCAGATTCCGCCGCAGTCACGAGGTCGACGCGTCAACTCCTGCCACCCACCCATCGCTGCCAGGCAACGACATCTCAGCTCTACCGGCTCTAATTATATAATTATCTTCCGCCCTGAATACGAAGATCTTTTCCCCTCATGGCCCACCGCAACTCAAGCAACACAATAATCAGCCCAACCATCAACTTAATACCATCAAGCGACGAAGCAACACAACACCCTTCACCCCCGGACAGGAACACATCCACCCCCCCCAAACCCTCTATGTTCCGAGCGTATAAACGCTTACTAAGCTCCCCACCCTGCAAAACACCCTCCATGCCGCCCGCGCCATTGACACACACCACAGCCACTACCTTTCTACCCACCACCAGTCTACACTATGGACTTAAGCGCGTGCCACACCACAAACTGTCTGAGTATATAATTATTATTTCTTATTTTGTGTATGTCTAATAGTTATTTTTCTAATGTGAAACTCTTTACCAGGTTGTATGTATCCAGCGACTTTACATCCGTCACCCTGGTACCCCAAACCCCCTGTGTTTGATATTTTCNAAAGGGGGTGGGTTTAAAAGGTTTCTTTTGCCAGTCAGTCCATGCTTTTGGTCCCAGTACACGACGACTGGGCTGTGGTGAGCCATTGGAGGGGGGACACCTTGCCACACTTGATCTCCTGCAGCTGGGACGGGAGAACCCCCCGCTTCACAGCCGGGACCAGCTGGTAGGAGACCTGCTGGTCAGGGGAAACATGTTGACCAGGATATACTCCGGTATCTCCGTGATATCTTCACCGCCTGGCACTCCTCTGAACTCTGCGTTGTACTGCATCTCATTCACGCTGGACAGCAACTGCACACTGGACCCGTGAAGCCAGTGCCCAGATGAGGTAGGCCCGTCGATGGCTGGTGAAAAGGGTGGCGCAGGGGCAACTCATTTGTGTGCAAAAAACCACATATACTCCAGAAGAGCTTGCGTCCCAGCATCTTATCCAAATGGGCGTGAGTACCACCCTTCCACCCCGTGTTGGCCCTAGTTGAGTCACCTTGCAGTACGATCAGTGAGTCGGTGGTGTCGTATGTCACCAGCAGATCATAGAGAGCCTGAGGCACCTTGAACGCAGGCTTCTCAGGTGGCACCGGGTCCTCTGATACAAAGTGCCAAGGTACCTAACCAGATGGCTCCTCTGTCACTGACACATGCTCCTCCCTGATCAACCTTGCGTGCAGTTTCCCATATAGTCGGTCAGCCCCGGTCCGAAATTTTGCTCACCGGTATCAAATTAGGGCGAGAATGCTAAGAGTGTTTTTTGAGAAGGTATAAATGCCTAGAGTGGGAAAACATGTGATACCCTTGTGGGGGTGGCAGTTTTTATATGAGTTATCTCCCTTTTTCCCAAAATGGCCGCCAAAATACACCCAATAATTATGAAATTTTTAAATTTCGTTTTATGGGCCTATCATGTAGAGCTTTTCCTGGTGATTCCAACGGAAATGTTATTTTGTTCCCTAGCTTCGATATTTGTCCCCCAAATCGGCTTTTCCTCTGGGGGAAAACCACTTTTCCCCTGGCCTAGGGCAATTTTCTAAAAAGTGGTAAATCGGGAAGATGATCAAGTATAAAATGTATTTAGAATCCGCTTTTAAATACATATACCATTCAATCGGATAATATTTATATACATATGTATGTACTATGTATATATGTATATATGTATATATGTACTAACTACGCTAATTAAACCCAAAACTTGACACACCTTTTATGAATTAATCATCAACATCGTCGTCTTCGTCCGTGCTCTCCTCATCATCTGATGAACGATTCTCGCAAGTCTGACAGTTTTTCACATATCAGTGCACTTAAGTCCATTTGCCAGACAAAACACACTTTGGCATTTTACACATCCTTGAACATTTGCAGGCCAGTAGGGCCAAGATAGCCTCAGGTGCTGGCCGACCATCCATCCAAACCACTACCATTAATTCCTCAGCTACATCCATGGGCAATTTTCCACCCTCTGCCAATGGGACTTGGACACCTGGGTCTTGCTCAAGACATCTTCTCCATATTCCCCTGGTAGTTTGCCCTTTGTGCATGTTTTGACTAAACAGTCCCTGCAGGGTGGAAGCTGATGACTCTCTATCTCACCTTTCTTAACACAGAACAAGTGGTACCTGAGATTATTGACCTTAGTGAATGCTGCTTTGGGACATAAGGAGACATGTGAACCTCTAGTTTGTCCATCAGTTTCTGAGGAGAGGTCCCATTCCTGGCCCAACTGTGTAAAAGTTTTTTCTGATTTCCCGTTTTTGGTCACGAATTTTAGAGCACTTGCCTTCCCTTTACCTGCGAAAGCACTGGTAGTGTCCCCATCCAGTGTATGCATGTATAACCCAATAAGAGCTCTGCAGACATCTATGCCCATAGTGGCACGACTTTCCCGATGTCAACTAAACTAGTTTTGTTCTAGTTTCCCCATTTCTGAAAACGGGGCCCCCTATCTTTTCATGGAATGCCAAACACTGAAAAGACATCTTATCCTCTGGCATATCACAAAAAGCCTGGAGCCCTTTTTTACAGCATGGACACATGGAAAGTGGGGCCCCTCGCCTTTTTTCCTGCTGGCAACTGGAGATCTGGTACCTTTCACTGCCCCCGGTGTAATTTTGTAGCTTTGTACTACAGTTGTATACAGAATCTTCTATGTGTTTCCCCTGTACCTGGCTTCCTCCTTTACTGACAATGAAGCTAATCAGACGGGGTTTTGTTATTATTCCTTAGGGAAAATTCTCCATTGCCTCACGATCGGGCTTTGATACCCTGCAGCTGCTGCCCGGGGGTTTCACCCCCCTGCCCGATCCTCACTGTTTTTTGAAAAGATTCTTTCGTACGTGTCGAACACAACATCTATTCGGGGACTTTTCTTCCTTCACGCAATGCCATAGACTATTGTAGTGGGAAGTCTCCAAACGTACTTGATCAACCTGTCTCTTTGAAATAAGGTTTATTCCATCGACACAGAAGCCGGGTTTTGTAAGGATTGGTCTGCTACTGTCACATTTTTTCGCAAAATTTGGCTAAGGGAAACTTTTTTTGTTTTCCTGAGTAATCCGTCTGGGTAAAAGAGCCCGGGGGAGTGGCCCCCGGGGGTGGAGAGGATGTCCCTCCATCTTTAGATTGCGCCCTTGTGCCATCATATGATGCGACCAAACAGAGACCGGGGCAGCTTTCAAAAATTATGTTCCCCTTTTTTCCCACCGTGTTTTCACTTTATTTAAAATATTTTAGGTTTAATTTTTTTAGTTTTTTTTAGTTTTTAAAATTTTTAATTAAATTTTGGGGGGTTTAAATGGGGGGAAAAAAAATTTTTAATTGGGTTTTTAAAAAAATTTTTTAAATTTTTAAAATATTAATGTTAAAGGGTTTTATTTTAAAGGAATTTTTTTAAATTTGGGGGAAAATTTATTAATAAATATAATTTATAAACCCCTTTGGGGGAAAAAAGGGGTGAGTCCCCCCCCCCTGGTTTTTTCCCGGGAAATTTTCCACCCAGCAGATCATAAGAGCTGAGGCACCTTGAACGCGGGCTTCTCGGTGGAAAGGGTCCTCTGATACAAATGCCAAGGTATTACCAGGGGGCTCCTCTGCACTGACACATGCTCCTCCCTGAAAACCCTTCGTGCGTTTCCCCTATAGTCGGCAGCCCCGGTCCAAAATTTTTTTGCTCACCGGTATCAATTGGGCGAGAATGCTAAGATGTTTTTTGAGAGGTATAAATGCCTAGAGTTAGAAAACATTGATAGCATTGTGGGGGTGGCAGCTTTATATGAGTTATCTCCCTTTTCCAAATGGCCGCAAATACCCAATATTTGAAATTTTTAAATTTCGTTTTATGGCCTATCATGTAGAGCTTTCCGGGTGTTCCAACGTATGATATTTGTCCTAGCTTCGATATTTGTCCCCCAAATCGCTTTTCCTCTAGGGAAGAACCACTTTTCCCCTGGCCTAGGCATTTTCTAAACGTGGTAAATCGGGAAGATGATCAAGTATAAATGTATTTAGAATCCGCTTTTAAATCATATACCAATTCAATCGGATAATATTTATATACATATGTATGTACATATGTATATATGTATATATGTATATATTTACATAACTACGCTAATTACCTAAAACATTGAACACACCTTTTATGAAATTAATCATCAACATCGTCGTCTTCGTCCGTGCTCTCCTCATCATCTGATGAACGATTCTCGCAGTCTGACAGTTTTGCACATATCAGTGCACTTAAGTCCATTTGCCAGACAAAACACACTTTGGCAGTGTACACATCCTTGAACATTTGCAGGCCAGTAGGGCCAAGATAGCCTCAGGTGCTGGCCGACCATCCATCCAATCCACTACCATTAATTCCTCAGCTACATCCATGTCAATTTTCCACCCTCTCCCAAATGGGACTTGGTACACCTGGGTCTTGCTCAAGACATCTTCTCCATATTCCAGCCTGGTAGTTTGCCCTTTGTGCATGTTTTGACTAAGCAGTCCCTGCAGGGTGGAAGCTGATGACTCTCTATCTCACCTTTCTTAACACAGAACAAGTGGTACCTGAGATTATTGACCTTAGTGAATGCTGCTTTGGGGACATAGAGGAGACATGTTGAAACACTCTAGTTTGTCCATCAGTTCTGAGGAGAGGTCCCATTCCTGGCCCAACTGTGTAAATGGTTTTGATTTCCCTGTTGTTGGTCACGAATTTTAGAGCACTTGCCTTCCCTTTACCTGCGAAAGCACTGGTAGTGTCACATCCAGTGTATGCATGTATACCAATAAGAGCTCTGCAGACATCTATGCCGATAGTGGGCAGCGACTTTCCCGATGTCAACTAATCTAGTTCTCGTTCTAGTTCCACATTTCTGGAATAACGGGGCCCCTATCTTTTCATGGAATGCCAAACACATGATAAAGACATCTGTATCCTCTGCGCATATCACAACAGCCTGGTAGCCCTGTTCTGCAGCATGGACAGCATGGAAAAGTAGGCGCCCATCTGCTTCTTCCTGCTGGCACTGGAGATCTGGTACCTCTTCACTGCCCCGTGATGTAATTTTGTAGCATTTGTCATCTACAGTTGTATACAGAATCTTCTCATGTAGTTTCTCCCTGTACACTGGCTTCCTCCATTCACTGACAATGAAGCTAATCAGACTGGTTTTGTTAGTTTATTCCTGTCAGGAAACTTCTCCATTGCCTCACGATCTGTGCGCTTGTGATACCCTGCAGCTGCTGTCCGGTCTCTTCACCCCGTGCCGATCTCTCACTGTTCTTGATAGAATTCTTTCGATACGTGTCGAACACAACATCTATTCGGGTACTTTTACTTCCTTCACGCAATGCCATAGACAGTATTGTAGTGGCAATGTCTCCAAACGTAGCTTAAATCAACCTGTACTCTTTGAACTAAGTTCATTCCATCGATCACAGAAGCCGGATTTTGTAGGATTTGGTCTGCTACTGTCACATTCTTCTGCAAAGTTGTGGCTAAGGAAGCTTTGTTTGTTTTCCTGAGTAATCCGTCTGGGGTAGAGAGAGCCCAGGGTAGTGGTCCCAGGGGGTGAGAGAGGATGTCCTCCATCTTGAGATTGCGCCCTTGTGCCATCACTATGATGCGACCAAACAGAGACCGGTCAGCTTTCAAGATTATGTCCTTCCCACTTGTTTTCAATACTTTATTCTTACACATATTAGTGAATGTCTTCAGCTTGTTAGTGTATGTATGTATGTATGTATATTATGTATATTATGTATATTATGTATATGTATTATATGTATGTATATTTATATAATTATATAATATACAGTTTGGAAAAGGGGGATAACTCCCATAAAGCTGCCACTGCCACAATGCTATCACATGTTTTCTAACTCTAGGCATTTATACCTTCCCAAAAAACACTATTAGCATTCTCGCCCTAATTTGATACCGACCAACCCCCCAGGCTGATCGCCTAATAGCTGTCGGGCACCATCACCCTGGTCTTGTCCTTCCTCCCATCGTAACCCAATCCAACTATTTTGGTAACCTGGTGCTTCCCCTGGTCAAGGTCCCTGGCCGATGCCATGGCATCCTGCCTGGCCCTCCTCAGCTTGTTAGGATCGCAGACCAGGTATGACATGTCTGGAGAGAGGTGGCCGTCAGCGATAAGGTCCCGGAGGAATCCAGAAGCCAAGGCAGCAGCAGCAGTGGGCGGAACGTCGAACCGGATGCTTGGATGCGGAGCTGGACTTCGACCGTACGTGTTTGACCAACTTACGCTGTTTTTTTGTGACTTTTGGAGTTTGGTGATAGGACCTTAGACCTTAAACAGTATCCAGCCCTGAAACCACCTACGTTGGGTAAATACTAACGTGGAAAATCCAGTTGTCAGGAAAAAGGTTTTTACCCGAAAAACGAGGCGATTTTGTATGAGAAGTGAGATCTCCGGCGTCTGGCGGACTTAATGTAGGTCTTACGGCAATATCGAGGGCACACTTCCGATAGAGTTTTTAGCACTATACAACTTTGTCGCCAGTGAACTTTATCGAATCTCGAACTTAAGTGGCTTTTCTGTGAGTTTAAAGATGGTGTATGCTAAGCTATGTTTTGCATATAAATATAAAAGTACAATTTTGCATAGCAAAAAGTGCTCAAACCAAAATGTTGAACAGGACAAACCACCCTTAACATTCAATTTTACATAAGAAAACACCCTGCCAAATTCGAAATAATCTATATTTCACTTTTTATTGGACCTACGGCGTACCCTACAGTGTACATACATATGCCTCTACCGACTGTAGGTCTTCTTCATGGAACAAACTCAACAAATGTACATAAGTGTGAAGGGCTGGGCCAGATTTCTATCCCAGAAATTCCTCCTGGCATAAAGTTGTCTGCAAAAACAACGGTAAATTTTTACTCTAGGACCAGAATTTTCTACATAATTGGGAGGATAATTTCTGTTTAGCTTGATGAATTCTGAGAAACTTTCTCTGGCTGAGTTTTCCGTCGCAATCACTACTTTCGGAGCCATAATCTGTATTTAATTGGAAGGACTAAAGGCGTGTATAGAGGCGTGTAGGCGTGTATAGTGGGTGTAGAAGGCGCTACAGGCACGTAAACAAGTCGGCAAGTCGCTCCTCCTTTTTGGCCAAATTCATTCACGAGAACTGACAGTATGGACCTCAGTGTGGATTAAACAAAGTTATGAAGGTATAGTGGATGTCTGTACAGTAGAATAACTCCGCAAAGATACATCAGAGTTGGATATATTGGCCAGCTGAGATTCTTTGGCCTCCTCTGGTATCTGCCTCCTGAGTCTGAGCATGCGCAGTATAAAGTTTCGTTGCCAAGGTTACTGAGACGGTGTGTGAACTACAACTGAGGTTCGCAAGGAACTAAAACAGCTGAGACAGGAGATCAAGCAGCTGCAGAGAGTTCAGGATGAAGTGAAGCAACTGTCAGTACGTCTAGAACCTAGATGATGCTTTCAAGATAATCGACCATCAACAAACATTCCTTGAAACATTTGATGCCCGAGAAAGAAGAAAGAACTTGATAATTCACGGACTGCAGGAAGGAGAGAAGAAGAGACGGACAAAGTTAAGTCGGTGATCGAAGCACTACGGTTACCGGACGAAGTGAGCCCCGCCAGCTGGGAGATGAAGAGATTGGGACAACCAAACCAAGGGAGGATTCGACCACTGTCAGTCAGTTATCACTCCTAACATATATATTAACTTGCATAACTATTAATAGTGAATTACACCTAATTATCAAACAAGGGTCACACGTATTATAACTTCCATACAGGATATGTGCATGTAATTAACAACAAAAGAATCAGTGTATTTTTAGAAACATTATAAACATATAATTATATATCTATGTAATGTATATATAATTATACGTTTATCTTTCCTCCTCTGTTTCACCGTGAGACCCATGAACACCTTGCATTCTCAAAGTATGTCACAGGACAAATGCCTAGTTGTCAGCATAAAGTATAGGATCAACAAGAAGTGATAAGAAGCCAGAATCACGAGGAGAAGGGGGAGAAGCCCTCGGACATCGACGCTATCAACACGCACCTCTCACTCGCCCCGTCCGACACTCCCTGGCTGTGCTCAAGACATTCATTGTACTTGGTTGTAATCTCTACGCTCCTTACTGGACTCTAAATATATGTGTACAAGTTGGACGTACATATTTAACTCACCCAACTAAG
This sequence comes from Chionoecetes opilio, assembly GCA_016584305.1. Lineage (NCBI taxonomy): Eukaryota > Metazoa > Arthropoda > Malacostraca > Decapoda > Majidae > Chionoecetes > Chionoecetes opilio. Next base: position 5,279 of record JACEEZ010010144.1, on the reverse strand, counting down.
TCTCTACAATTATAATTATCAGACTTATATAATTGGTGTACAGAGGTGGTGACTGATTTTATCAGTCTTACGTATAACACTATAACGCAGTGTTAACCTACCCCACGCAGTCTACAAGCCAAAACTACAAGCCATAACCAGCCAGCGACACAAGCCAGCCAGCGACTACCAAGTACTTCTACTACTACAATCAACTCCTACAAGCCGCAACAGTCTCTACAAATATCAGACTTATATAAATGGTGGCATTCGGTGGTTCAACCGTTACAGCGACTTATATAAATGGTGGCATACGCGGTGGTAATATAACAACTTATATAAATGGTGATAGCGGTGGTAATATAACGAAATATATAAATGGTGAGTGTCCGCCGACACTTATATAAATGGTGGCTAAGCGGTGTAAACGACACCCAACGCATTCTACAAGCAAGTTCTACAACACACAACGAAGCAACGTTCTCCGGCCATTCTACAGCAGTTCCACGTCTACCAAGATTAAGCCGATCTTCTAAAAACCACAACCACAACCAGCCAGTACAACCACAACCACGACCATCAACATGGCAGTCTCGGTACCCTACGCAACACAAGCCAGCCGCAACACACTCTACAAGTATTACTTCTACTACAATCAACAACTACAAGCAACTACAGATGGAGAGAGAGGCAGACAACACTTCATGCAACTCAGCAAATTCGTTCGTCACAAGGTCGACCCCACATCAACACTGCCACCCAACACGGCCCTGCCAGACACCGCAACGTCGCATCCGCCCCGGATACGCAACACAGATCATCTCGTCATGGCTCAACGTAGCAGCTTCGATACGCAACACAGATCATCTCGTCATGGGCCAGCGCAACACAGATACCCCTCCCGCTACACAGCAACACAACGAGCAGCCAGCCCACTACACCGCCGCTGAAACATTCCGCTGACACAGCCCATCACCCGTCCGCCCTCACAGGAATGCTAACTTGACACTACCCTAGCTAACACAGTGTCACTACAACCACTACCAGCCGTTCCTCAGCTACGGACTTAAGCGCGTGCATCACCACACAAATGTCTGAGTATTTTATTCATATTTCTTATGTGTATGTATATGTTATTATTTTTTTCTTAGATTTCTTCTTTGACAGAATGTGTATATCTCCGGTGACTGTACTACATCCGTCATCCTGGCACTCATCCACGCTGTGTTCATCCTTCACTCACCTGGACCTCACCTATCATACACCAATACGAGTAGCTACCAGCTAAGTAATTGTTTTACAGTTTTAGGTGAGCAGGTACATGTTGAGTTAACACAGTGATTTCACATACACGGACAATTTCAACGTTAGAAATATTATAGTGCTATTTTAACATACATTTAAGTTTACATTACAATGGCTACGGTAAATACATCTGTTCAGACACCGTCAGGACACTTAAGTCATAATTTTCAGCAAACATATAACTATCCTTTTTACACAAGGCGAATTTTTAGACCACGGTATTCCCACACTATTTTGTTTTTCAACAGTAATGCATATATTACAATTCCTGGAGACATAACTCTTACGAGTGCACCTTTACTACTACTGTACAAACTTTATGATTTCATTTTTTCCTACGCACCAGTGCAAACTCCAGAGGTTGACATAATGCTTTAAATTAGCGTGCCCGAGCGGCACTGTCACTTCACTGTCACCTGTCACTCACAAGTCACCTTTTTCAGTGTTACCGATTCCTGAACCTGATTTCTGTAATTTTTCTCTGTTTTTCGTGATTGTTAGTTTGAGAGTCTTACTACATACAGGTCACGAATAATTTTTCGAGTAACTAGAGGATTGATACAGATGATGCTTTACCAAACACTAATTTTGATACACAGGACACACCTGTAGTTAATGATGACACACACACTGCTACAACTGATTACCGTCACAAATTGCGATCACACACGCAGAAACAGTAGTGTCATTCCATTCCATACCATTCCATATCATTACATTTTTATATCAGTTCACCTAAATTATTTTACAATTACCATGTATTCTGAATTTTAATGTGTGTAGTTTCTCTTTTTAGAAAATGTCTACACAACACCAAGCCAATGTTATATATACACTCCTGAAATTACGTTACATTGACTTTTTTACGAATATTTTTCGGTTTAGCTACATATTATTCTGACCAACTATAGACATTAATATAATTGCATTTTACCTTGTAACTCTAGCACGATTAGAAAACTAATGTAGGGCCAGATAACTCTTCACATTATAATACTATTATATTAGAGTTAAAGTTGCACCACAGTGCATAGCTTTAAATAAAATTTTATTTACTACATTCCACAATTCAAGGAATTTTTTTCGCACGTATTGTTGCATGACCCACATTATTTACTTACTTTTCCACAATTTAAAAGGAATTATTACGCACTTATAATTGCATGACATTATTTACTTACATTCCTCATTTCAAGGAATTCTTACGCACTTAATTTTTGAAATACTTTAAATTACTTGCATGACATTGCTATGTATTAACATACATACTAACTATTTATTGTTACCATATCATATTTAAATTGCATGAAATACTAACACACTTATTTTTTTACACAAGTTACAACATTTTACTTGATTGCATTCCTTACGTATTAAATGCATACATAAATTACATTCACTACGGGAATGTTTTACTTACGTTCTTCCTTTTTGTACCACGATCACTATTTGCATGATAGGATTGTGTACTTACTAACATTTTAAAACTAGGTACTATATGCATGACAAGCAGTTACTCTAAACTTTTTTACACATCTGCATGATGAAACGTGACGTACGATCACACATCTCTTTGAACTACATTCGCTCACATGTAAATTTCCTATGTACAACTAACTAACCATTTATCATTACTTACTAACAAATTCAAACTCGCAGAGAAAATTACGAATGAACTACTTGTCTTAATACAGACTTCAGAAAATAATTGATTGACACAGATAACCTTATCTTCATAACATTGTTCGCCAATGTCGAATAATAATTCAGTCAGTTTTCCCCTGCCCGTCAGTTTTTACACTCGCTGATGTCAATTTATTTTCCACAATAACTTTGCTTATTTTAATTTATGAATGATGTTTGGCAAACTTAGCTTCTGCCTACACACAATGCAACCACATTAATGTGTATCCAGCGATTCTCTACCTATGTTATATATCCATTCTTACTATTACTTATTTACATATTACTAGGTTACTTATTCACCACAGTTACCCCACACTGATTACACCCACACAGATTGTATCAGGCGAGGTCTTGTCAATTTTTCCTTATATTTCTACATTCCATTTCATTCTTTTTTCTGACACAGTACTATTAATAGTAGGTACATATATTGTTATCTATGCACACAGCAGCAGCTCTACAGTCAACGAGCCTTCGTCATTACTTGACTCATTCAGGGTTTTTAACGATTACTTGACAATTTACGATTACGATTTCATTTCTTGAAATGTTATGTTCTCAATTTTTCCCTGTAATTTTCACAGCTACTTTCGCTGACAGTTGAGTTTGCTAGCTACCTCTCCCAGTACACTACACTTGAAACACTTTAACACTTTAAATTATTGCCAGTGATTTTCCCACGCTAGTACTGACACATATGTATAATTTTCTCGGCCATGTTTAATTTTCTATGATGTTGAACATTTTGTAATCCATTGTTTTCCATATTTTTCTGTGTATTTAGCTCAGAGTTTACTCACTTTTAGCGATAGGAATTAGGCTTTGGGAAGTTTAGAGTCTTTTATTTTATATATATTTAGCCTTTAGTTTGGTGTACCATTTGTTATTCCCTAGCTAATTCTTATGTGGGCCTAATTTGAGGACAAAATTATATAGCGGCCCCAGCAAAGTCAGTCAGTTATCACACTCCTAAACATATATATTAACTTTCATAACTATTACTAGTGAATTACACCTAATTATCAAACAAGGGTCACACGTATTATAACTTCCCTACAGGATATGTGCATGTAATTTACAAACAAAAGAATCAGTGTATTTTTAGAAACATTAAAACATATAATTATATATCTATGTAATGTAAAATATAATTATACGTTTAATCTTTCCGCCTCTGTTTCCCCCGTGAGACCCATGAACACCTTGCATTTCAAGTATGTCACAGGACAAATGCCTAGTTGCAGCATAAAGTATAGGATCAACAAGAATGATTAAGAAGCCAGAATCACGAGGGAAGGGGGAGAAGCCCTCGGACATCGACGCTATCCAACACGCACCTCTCTCAAATGCCCCGTCCGACACTCCCTGGCTGTGCTCAAGACATTCATTGTACTTGGTTGTAATCTCTACGCTCCTTACTGGACTCTAAATATATGTGTACAAGTTGGACGTACATATTTAACTCACCCAACTAAGTCGCTACAATTATAATTATCAGACTTATACCACTATGGATTGCCATAAATAACCCAACGGTAAGGAACACCATTCTGGAACGCGCCAAGCAGGGTTGGATCAAATACTGACTTTTTACAATTGAAATACAAATACAAATACTTTCGTTTGGGATTCCAAAAATACAAATACAAATACAAATACTTTTCTTCCTAAATCTAAAAATACAAATACAAATACAAATACTTTTCTTCCTAAATCTAAAAATACAAATACAAATACAAATACTTTTCTTCCTAAATCTAAAAATACAAATACAAATACAAATACTTTTTTCCTAAATCTACAAATACAAATACAAATACAATCACTGGTTCAGAAAATAAAAATAAAAATACAAGTACTCATACTTCAGATTTCATAGCTACTAATAAAAAATGCTCCTGAAAATATGCAAAAAATAAAAAATTTGTTCACACAAGTTTATATCTGCATTCTACATATCATAATTGCATTTAATCATCATTAATGCCCGGAAGGTTTCCGGGCCGAGTTTTGCTCGCTCAGGAGTGTAAAAATTACCGGCCTTACTAAATACTCTTTCAGATGGTGCCGACGTTGCACAGCACCCTAGATATTTTTTGGCAAAAGGCTTCAAAATGTTGAAGCTCTTGTTTTCACGCCAGTACTTTACGGGGTTTATATCAAAACCCAGAAAACCTTTTTTCTAGGGACGATCAAATTCTGCCTTTACCCCCTGTAATGTCGCTTGTTGATGCCTCAATTTTTTTCCCCAGGGGGGGCAGTAGGCAAAAAGCCCGGGGGGGCGTTTTTGCACTCATTTTTTTAAGCCC
>JACEEZ010010142.1:57500-62500 GCA_016584305.1 Chionoecetes opilio | reverse complement strand
ACGTAACTCTATAAAGGGAAGAACATAAGGAACGTAACTCTATAAAGGGAAGAACATAAGGAACGTAACTCTATAAAGGGAAGAACATAAGGAACGTAACTCTATAAAGGGAAGAACATAAGGAACGTAACTCTATAAAGGGAAGAACATAAGGAACGTAACTCTATAAAGGGAAGAACATAAGGAACGTAACTCTATAAAGGGAAGAACATAAGGAACGTAACTCTATAAAGGGAAGAACATAAGGAACGTAACCTATAAAGGGAAGAACATAAGGAACGTAACTCTATAAAGGGAAGAACATAAGGAACGTAACTCTATAAAGGGAAGAACATAAGGAACGTAACTCTATAAAGGGAAGAACATAAGGAACGTAACTCTATAAAGGGAAGAACATAAGGAACGTAACTCTATAAAGGGAAGAACATAAGGAACGTAACTCTATAAAGGGAAGAACATAAGGAACGTAACTATATAAAGGGAAGAACATAAGGAACGTAACTCTATAAAGGGAAGAACATAAGGAACGTAACTATATAAAGGGAAGAACATAAGGAACGTAACTCTATAAAGGGAAGAACATAAGGAACGTAACTTATAAAGGGAAGAACATAAGGAACGTAACTCTATAAAGGGAAGAACGTAAAAGGGGTAAAAGTTATATAGGGTTAAAGCTATAAAGGTGTGAACGTAACTTTATAAAGGAAGGAAATTAATTTTATAAAGGGAAAAATGTAACTGTATAAAGGGAAGGAAGGTAACTTTATAAAGGGGTGAAGGGAGAAAAGGGAAATAAGAGAAGGGTGAAGAGGAGGAGGAGGAGGAGGTCATGTTGTAAAAGGCATGAAAGAGTGAGTATAGAATAGGAGAAATACAGAAAAAGTTAAGTAATAGGAGATGTAAAGGAGAAGAGGAGGAACTGTGGAAGTATGGGGGAAGAGGGGACAAGGGAGGGGAAAGTGAGGGGAATGGAGAGATATGAAGGAGGGAGGGAAGAGGGGAAGAGAGAGGGTGAGGGAGATAGAGGACTGAGAGAGGGTGAGGAGATAGATGACTGAGAGAGAGAGAGAGAGAGAGAGAGAGAGAGAGAGAGAGAGAGAGAGAGAGAGAGAGAGAGAGAGAGAGAGAGAGAGAGAGAGAGAGAGAGAGAGAGAGAGAGAGAGGAGAGAGAGAGAGAGAGAGAAAAATAGCAGTCCGAGATATGAAGAGATAACCAAAAACACGAATTAAAAGAAGGAAGAGAGAAGAGAGAGAGAGAGAGAGAAGAGAGAGAGAGAGAGAGAAGAGGAGAGAGAGGAGAGAGAGAGAGAGATTTACCTGTCCTTTAGCTTACCCGTCAATCTACTGTCTCGCACACCTGTTTTGTAATAATGATTTCACCTGAGCAACTCTGAACGAGGATGGAGGAGGAGGAGGAAGGAAGAAGAAGAAGGGAGAGGAAGGAAGAGGAAAGGAGGAATGAAGAGGAGGAGGAGGAAGGAGGGAAGAAGAAGGGAGAGGGAAGAAGAGGAAGGGAGAAGGGAAGAGAGGAGAAAAAGTAAGGAGACAAAATTAGAAAGATAAACACACACACACAGAGAGAGAGAGAGGAGAGAGAGAAGAGGAGAGGAGAGAGAGAGAGAGAGAGAGAGAGAGAGAGAGAGAGAGAGAGAGAGAGAAGAGAGAGAGAGAGAGAGAGAGAGAGAGAGGAGAGAGAGAGAGAGGAGATTGGAAGTAGGGAGAGAGGGGAAGAGATGAGGAGATTTAGTTGAGAGAGAGAGAGAGAGAAGGAAGGGGAAAGGAGTAAGAGATAGAGGAGAGGGGAAAGGAGGAAGGGAAGATTGGAAGAAGAGGGGAGATGGGAGAGGGGAAGAAGTATTAGTTTGCGGAGAGGGGAGATGGGGAGATTGACAAAGAAAGGACAAAGGAGGTGATGATGATGATGAGGAGGAGGAGGAGGAGGAGGAGGAGGAGGAGGAGGAGGAGGAGGAGGAGGAGGAGGAGGAGGAGGAAGGGTGATGAAACGATAATTTAGAAAAAAAATGCTAGCCAGTGTGTGATGAGGAGGAAATGAAAAGAAAAAAAAGAAAAAAACGATGAATAAAGTCGTGAAAACAGGATTAATAGTAAGGAAAATAAGAAGAAAGAAGGAAATAAGAGTTAAGAGGAAAATAAAAAGAAGAAAAAACGAAGTAAAATCAAAAGAAACATGATTGATAAGAAGGAAAAGGAATGAAAGAGGAAAAGAGGAAAATGACAATAAAATAAATAGGTAAGAGGAAAATAAAAGAGGAAGAGGAAGAATGAGGTCAAAGATGCAAAATTATAACTTATGGAAAAACAATGAAAGAAATATGTCGAAAATAGGAATGTGTCGAAAATAGGAATGTGTCGAAAATAGGAATATGTCGAAAATAGGAATATGTGAAAATAGGAATATGTGAAAATGAAATATTGAAAATAGGAAAGTCGGAAAGAATAGGAATATGCGAAATAAGAATATGTGAAAAGATTAGTCGACCTATGTCCTTTAAAATAGCAACTTGTCGAAATAGGAATATGTCGAAAAAGGAGTCGAAAAGGAAGTCGAAAATAGGAAGACGTCGAAAATAGGAATATGTCGAAGCTAAGGAATATGTCGAAAAAGGATTGTGGAAAAATAGGAATGGTCGAAATAGAAATGTCGAATAGGAATGTCGGAAATAGGATGTCGAAAATGAACTATGTCGAAAATAGGATATACCGTCGAAAATAGGAATATGACTCGCAAATAGGAATATGTCGAAAATAGGAATATGTCGAAAATAGGGAATATCTCCCGAAATTGTCATGTGCGAAAATACGAATGGTCGGAGGAATGAAACGCGAACAACAGGAATAGGCGCACAATAGGAATGTCGAAAATAGGAAGGTGTGTCGAAATTAGGAATGGTGTCGAAATAGGAATGTGTCGAATGGTGAATAGGATATGTCGAAATGGGAATGTTGTTTGTAAACTAGAATGTTCGAAAATCCAATATGTCGAAAAAAGGAATGTCGAAATAGGATCATCATAGTCGAAAATAGAATGTCGAAAATAGGAATAAGGTGTTGGAAGATAGGAATAGTGCGAAACTTAGACCATTGTCGAAAATAGGAATGTCGAAAATAGGAAATAGCGAACATAGAATGTGTCGTAAAATCGAATGTCGAAAATAGGAATGGTCGGAAAATAGGGAATGGCGAAAATAGGATAGTCGAAATAGGATTACGTCGGAAAATAGGAATATGCGAAAATAGGGATATGTGCGAAAAGTAAAAGGAAAATTAGGTAAGTCGAAAATAGGAAAAGGTAACGAGAATAGGATGTGTCGTAAATGGAAGTGATCGATAAATAGGAATAAATGGAATCAGAATTAGATAAGAAGAGGGAATAGTCGCAAAAGGAATGTGACGAAAATAGGAATGAGTCGAAAATAGGAAGTGTCGAAAATAGGAATGTGTACGAAAATAGGAAATGATCGAAAATAGGAATGTGTCGAAAATAGGAATGTGTCGAAAATAGGAATATGTCGAAAATAGGAATGTCGAAAATAGGAATATGTCGAAAATAGGAATGTCGAAAATAGGAATATGTCGAAAATAGGAATATGTCGAAAATAGGAATATGTCGAAAATAGGAATATGTCGAAAATAGGAATGTCGAAAATAGGAATGTCGAAAATAGGAATGTGTCGAAAATAGGAATGTCGAAAATAGGAATGTCGAAAATAGGAATATGTCGAAAAATATGGGGTAAGAGGAAAATAAAAAAAAGAGGTAAGAGGGGAAAGAAGAGGGTGATGACGCGATACTATGAAGAATAATGATGAAAGAGAGACTTGTGTCGCACTCTCTCTCTCTCTCTCTTTCCCCTGCCAGTGTATCGATGACTGATTATTGGAGGGGAGGAGGAGGAGCAGGAGGAGGAGGAGGAGGAGGAGGAGAGGAAGGGCATTCATTTAGTCTTAAGGAAAATATTATGAGGAAAGAATGGGAAAAAAGTACCTCAGAGTGTGTCATTCACCCATGGTCTTGTCCACGCGTGCTGGCTCGCGATCGCCAGTTTCACCCTCAGTGCGAACTTGGAGCTCATTATTACCGATCTCTGGGCAATGCTGAGACCTCACACACCACACACCTTCATCCCCTTGCTCCAGGGGGACAGTAACCGCCCAAATTTGTCAGTGAAAAATCCCCGGGAGCAGCGAGGATTCGAACCTCCTACCCACATAATGGGAGGCCAGCACGTTATCAACCTGACCATCGCGCGGTGTGTGTGTGTGTGTGTGTGTGTGTGTGTGTGTGTGTGTGTGTGTGTGTGTTTGTTTACCTTGATTTACCTTGGCAAGTCCCACATAGATAAGAAAAAAAACCTCGTTACCTTACACCTCATTCATCAAGGTGGGAAATGATGTGTGGTGTATCCGTAAGGTGTGTTGTGACAGGTGACAGGTAACAGGTGCCCCTTTAACCCCATTTAGTGACAGGTAAGGTAATTTCTCTAAAGTAAAAGCCCCGTCCCAGAACACCTTAATAACCCAGGTAGAATAGATAACGAGGGGAGAGAGGGAGGGGAAGGTGAAGGTACGGATGGAGATACTGGTTCTATACAGAGGGGAAATATAGGGTAGGGGTAAGTTTGCGTTTGAGGGGAAAAGGTAGACTACTAAAAGGAGAATAAGAGATTTAGAGATAAAGGAAGATAGGAAAAGGGGATAAAGAGAGAAGGGGAAGAACTAAGCGATAAAGGAAGGGAATAAAAGGGAATAAAAGGGAATAAGAGGGGAAATGCAGGGAAATTAAGAGATAAAGGAAGAGTAGAGAGAGAGAGAGAGAGAGAGAGAGAGAGAGAGGAGAGAGAGAGAGAGAGAGAGAGAGAGAGAGAGAGATAATAAAGAGAGAAAAGGAAAAGAGATAGTGAGTGAAGAAAACTTGAGAAAAATGGAAACACTTAAAAGGTGAAGGTAGGAAAGGAAAGGGGATAAATAGAAAGAGGGGAA